>CM022479.1:112670-160103 GCA_011952105.1 Coreoperca whiteheadi
GAAAAACGTGTCAATCCCGAATACAGTTCGAGATACGGTGAAGAAAAGAAATATATACGGATAATGGAACCAGAAAAAGTGGTAACTATGACATTTGGGGATTTTTAATTCAAAAAATAAAATGTTCAAGCTGTTGCATCATAAGCATAAACTGTATACAGTTGGATTAATTACCCAACTGGATCCGTCTGGATCTATGCCCCTATGTTCCTGCTTGACAATCACTAATAATTATTATTATTAGTCTTATTGCTATTATCATTGTTATTCATATCATTATTATTATTATTATTATTATTACCCCAACCAGCAGCAGCAGACAGCAGAACCAGACTCAGGGTGCGCCCCTGAGTCTGCTTCTGCTCGAGGTTTCTGCTTCTTCAAGGAAGTTTTTCCTTGTCTTCGTCACTAAGTGCTTGCTCATGGTGTTAAGTGTTGAGTCTCTGTAAATTATATTATAAAGAGTTCGGTCTAGACCTGCTCTATAAGAGCATATAGAGCAGGTCTAGAATAACTCAGTAGATAAAAAAATTATAAAAAATAAGGCTTGTGTTTCCAGTAATCCAGAGTACACATTAAAACGAAGCACAACAGTGACAGAAGACACCCCGTTACTCATTAAGAAGCTCTCAGGAAAACAACACCGTCTTTGAGAGTCATTGAGGTGTGACCAAAAAAAAGAGATCAAGCCCCTTTATCAGTTACAAAGGGTAGCCTTTCCTGCTAACTTCTCTTATGAATTGGTGCTATATAAATAAAACTGAATTGAAATTAAACTCAGTTTGCTAAACCTTTGTCTTTAAAATCTCAATTTTAATCTGCTAATTTTATAGATGTAATATGTTTAAGGTGGTTCTTCAGCATTAAATGACCTCTGACTGTGCAGCTGCAGGAGTTCTGTGTTGTCTGTAACCACAACGCCACCAAATCAGGACTACAGTCATGTGATCAGCAGTCGGCCAGTAGCATGAGTGCTAATCATGGTTTAGACTACTTATGTTTGAGCCACCTCTGAAGAGGACTGTTACCCCTTTTCCACCAGAATGAACCGGGTGCTGGTTCAGAGCCGGTGCTGGTGCCAGTTCGGAGTCGGTTCGACTGACGCGCCTTCTAAGAACCCGTTTGTGTTTCCACTGGCTGCAGAGCAGCACAGAGCCAGGTCTCACCTGACCGTATACGTCACATCTTTCCCAGCAACTCCAAACACAAACACCGTCAACAGTAGCGGACGCTGCATTGCTATTGATGTTCGCCGTAGTTTGTACAGACGGAGATTACGAGCGAGAGTAACGGTACGTACAGAACATTTACTTTTTAACAATGTCAACTATAGCCTTATGCATGTTGCTACCCTCCTAGCATCAACTCTGCTGATAAACGATCATATTGCAGTTAAATAAAAATGTATTAAGTGTAAGAAGCACAAGTGAAAACTGTTCGTCTTGGTCACGGTAACGCTGCCCCCAGCCGCTGCAGTACATGGATCTTACTTCTAGACCAGCAATGAGTTGATGCTACTGAAGAACCACGTTTCCTGCCTCGGAGCTGCTGCTTTGACAAAGAACCGATTTGATACTAGGCTCTGGCTCTGAACCGGCACCAGGTCTGCCTTGGTGGAAAGGGGTATGTAAGAAGTTCTTCAAGTATTTCGACAGAACACATCAAAGCATCAATTACTCCGGCTAACTCACTTCTACCTTCAGCTGAGGCCTCGCCGTCCACCACGCTGTTAGATGAGTTTACCCCCATTACTCTTAGGGATTTGGTCGAGATTGTGACCAATACCAATATCACCACTTGTAAGTTTGATATTCTTACTTCCAAGTTGTTCAAAGAGGTTTTTGGAGTCATCGCCCCCTGGCTTTTAAGCATTGTGAACGAGTCTCTTCTATCTGGCCTGGTCCGGGACTATTATAAACAGGCCTCCCCTTAAGAGACTTGTTTTAGATCCAATGCTCCCCCATAACTACCTTTCTATATCCAAATTTCCTTTGACTTCAAAAATTGCCGAAAAGGTGATTGCTAAGTAACTCGAAATAATGACAGGAAACAATATATTTCACAAATTCCAATCTGGCTTAAGAAAGAACCACAGCATGGAAACAACCCTGCTCAGAGGAACAAACGACGTGCCAATGATCGCAGACTCTGATAATCTCACAGTTCTTATTTTGCTGGACTGGAGTGCAGCTATTGATCAAATTGATCATACGATTCTAATAAACAGACCCAAACAGAGGATTCAAAGTAACTGTTGACAACTTTATTACTTCAACTGCTTCCATGTCATTGTGGGGTCCCACAGGGCTCAGTCCTTGGCCCTATTTTGCTCATTTAGATTTGTTGCCCCTTGGCCTTGTTATGGCCATTTCACTCATGTGTCCTACCATTGTTACGCCAATGACTCCCAGTTATGTATGTCTCAATTATCTCTAAAAATCGTAAAAACAATCTGGATTCTCTGCACTGCTGCCAATAAGGACTGGTTGGCTTCCTGCTTCTGCAACTGAACACAGATAAGACTGAAGTCCTGGTTATTGGTCCTGATCATATTTCTAACGGTGTCACCCCCCTCCTTGGACCACCAACAACACGAAACACTCTGCTAGAAACTTCTGAGTTGTTTTTGATCAGTACCTCAACTTCAATCAGCACATTAAGGCCAATCCTGCTACGAACAAATATGAAATAGCGCCAAACTCAAATCAGTGCTCCCCCTGAGACAGAGTTGAACAACTCATCCACACCCTCATTTCCTCCCACCTAGACTACTGTACGTCCTTATCTACTTGCCTAAACGATGCAGCAGTTGTTCGTCTACAGTTGGCTAATAACACAGCAGCACGACTCCCCACAATGTACTCGACGTAGGGAACACGTCACTCCAGTCCTGGCTGAAGTATACTGGCTCCCCACCCGTTACAGAATCTAATTTAAGATTTTACTGATTACCTTTAAATCCCTGCATGGTCCGGCTCCGCTTTACATTTCAGAACCCTTGTCTCCTTTTTCTGCTCCGAGACCCCTCAGATAAGAGAACCTTTAAATGCTGTTAAAAGTTCCAAAGGGGATCATGATTTTACTGACAATGTGAAACAACCTCCCTCTCAATCCTATCATATAATTTCACATCAGATCAGCTGATTCAGTGCGTTGGCTTAAAAACTCAGCTGGCATTGTATAATGTCTATTCAAATTTTTTAATGTTGTTCTTTTATATTTTGTTGTAAAAATACATTTAAATACAATTAAGAGTAAAAAGAATAGAAAGTCAATATAGAAAATAAAAAATAAGACAAAATAGAGTAAAAGTTACAGTGGAAATTAAGATCTCAAAAGTCTCAGATTTGATGTAATAAAAGGCAGCGGCAAACAAAAGTCCTCAGCAGAGAGTTTTCTGGGAGTTTGTTCCAGACATGTGGTGCATAGAAACCAAAATGCTGCTACTCTATTATTACCTTTCCATCACATCATATAATTATATAACAGTCATACATAAACAAGATTGACATGAGAGCCTAAACTGAGTGATTGCCGTTGAAAAAGCTTGTAACGTAACTGATCCATCACAGCGCATTCTCACATCTTCCCGTGTGCTGAATGGGTTTCTTTGTAAAGATATAAATGGAAAGAGGGGATCACGGAGACCAATGAAAGCCCACTTATTGAGAACATTTGTTCTTGTCACTGAAACTTAGAATGAACACGGCAGGACGTATACTTTAACGTATACTTTGTACATAGAATGTGCTTAAAGAAATAAAAAACTATGTGGTTGACGTTGACTGACTTCAACTGTCAACAAAGTCAATCACGAAAGACCAAAAAATGTAAGTAAATGAATGAATAAAGCCTCTTTATCTTGTTCTGACAAAGTTATTATGCTCACAGGCTGAATGAGACAGAACAGTTCTCTCAGAAGTCTGCAAAAGACCCCTTTTCTGTATAAAGACACCCAAAGTGCGTTCAAATTGTAAGAATTACACAATCTTGCTCTTAATCTTAGAACAAAGAGAAACGTTCCTCGTGTTCAGACTTGAGGTTTCGTAACTCGTAGTCCATTCAAGAAACGATGGATTCAGCACATTTAGAGTAACCCCATCTGAATCAATTATCAAACTAAGAATTATTTTATTATCAGAAATACATTTATTTTCATAAATAAAATGTAAAGGTTTCATAAAAATCCCTTAAACTTGGTTATTTAAGGATTGACATCGGGTCCTCGTGCTTCATACGGAGTCCTTCAGTTTATAATGCCGATTACTTGACTTATGTCAAATTATCTTTTGCAAGATTGTGTTCTTTTCAGTGTAAAAACTTTGATTTTCTTGTATATTTGATCATGTGTAAGATCAGGTAACATCATTTTTAAAATTAAATTGTGACAATGAAAGAGATCATAGTGATCTCAAGCTTCATATTTCCATCTAAAATCATAATTAAAGAAATAATTTGTGACTGGAGGCCACTGGAAACAAAGAGACCTGAACTATATCAAATCAAATCAACAAGACTAGAAATAATACCCGCTGCTAAAATAAACAGCAGTAAGCGCTCTGCCCGTAAACAAACAGTGGACTGTTAGAAATGTACTGCGAGCTAAACATTGACTCCAAGTGCCACACTAGTATGTGGTAGGTTTCATTTCGTGGTTTTATCTGAGAAATTAAAGTCAATAAGGAGGTTCGTTACCATTTCCATTATGATGGAATAATATAACAGAATTACATGGTTCAGTCCTCAATTACATTCAAACTTCTTTGTGGGATCTTTTGAGGAAGGGGGGCCTAACATGTTGTCAGCTTTAGTTTGTTACAAACTGGCTTCTTGACTTTGATTGAAGGCCATGGTGGTCAGTGGTTTCACACTGCCACCTGCTGGCCACACTGTCAGATAAGCCAAGCCCGTTTGGAAACGCTAATAAGATGTGCTCGGAAGGTCACCCAGGGAGGAAGGTTGGTTTCCATCATCTCTTTCTAGAAAAACACCAAATATTTCTTTTCATCATCAATCTATGACAACTTAAACATGCGGATGTTTAGGCAAGGCAGGTTTATTTGTATAGCACATTTCAACAAGGCAATTCAAAGTGCTTTACATAAAACATAAAAGCAACATAAAAATATATTAAAAACACTTAAAAAGAGGTAAATAGAAAATAAAAACAAGGTAAAACAGGAGAGTAAAATTGTAGAGTTCAGTCTACAAAACAGAAGAAAAATGTCCCGTTAAAACAAATGTTACGACCGGAACACAAGGATCGATACTGGCCTGCATGAATCATGCCAACGAGAGCAGGACCGCCCATTAGCTGAGACACAGATATCGGCATCGTTTAGTGAAAAAGGCTGAAGGCCGGCTTCTCCCGCTGTCTTTAGTCTCGTACTGTCATGAGCACGAAGTTGATATTGTCACATAATAGTTTCAACCATTTTTCAGTTACTTTTATCTATTTGGAAGTCTCTCCTAATGGGGGGGCGGGGGTCAGCACTTGTTATTCATTATAGTTAAAATAATGAATACCAAAAAAAGGCCATCAGAATAATTTACACATTCTCCATATAATACCCCAACGAATTCTTTGTTTACCCAGTTGAAAACATTGAAATTCTACGACATGGTCGTTTTTTAGTACTACTAAACTTGTGCATAAGGCAAGACAACACTCCCTCCCTCAGTCCTTGCAAGCTATGTTCAGCTTGAGAGACAGTAATAACGAGCGCAGATATGTTTAATATAGCATATCTTAGAACCAATTTAAGAAGAAACTGCCCAACAAATAAAGGTGTGTTCAGCTTTGGAATAGCTTCCCTGATGAATTAAAAAAGGCTCATTCATTGACGCAGTTTAAAATACTTTAGAAAGGATTGGTAACGAAAAGATAGCCTGAACAGTGGTGATAATAAGAGTAGTAGCAGTGATGATGGTGATGATGACAGTCATGGTAGTGGTAATGCTAATAACGATAACGGTGATAATGATAATATTAATGTTCTTCCAAATACACATTGAGAAGATCTTGTATTTTTTCATATTAAATTCATGTCAATTGGTGCTGCTTGTGTGGAATTCAGGGTTGGCGTAATAAGCTTTAGCTTCAGCCTGCACCTTTGGTCAATAGGAGTGTAAACATCTTGACTTTTTTTTTTTTTTATGGTTATGTATGTGTGCATGCCTAGACCCAATTGTTTGAATGCACCTGTATGTCTTGTGCTTTCCTGTGTAAAACGATTGCAAATGGAAAATAAAAACAACTAAAAATACTAAAGATCAGCATCAAACATATTTGTATTTTAAACCAAATCACGATTGAATGAATGCTTTAAATGCTCTGATCTACTCTGCACTCTCCCCGGGTAAGTGCCCCCCAGGTGTACATGTACACTGCTGTGGTCCGCGACCATCCGTGTTTGAGCAGGTCAGTAAATGTCCTCAGATGTGCGATCACTCAGAAGGTACAATTAACTAAAAAGTATTTACCCGGGGTTAGCCAATTAGCAGCCCAAGAGGACACACAGGGGGGGGGTCAAAATAACAGAGACACCTACCAATATATATTCTAATCAGGGACCTACATGAGCTGCTCCTCCGTATGGGAACTGACCTGAGTGCAGCGGAGTACAGGAAGAAAGGCCTCCTGCCCCCTTCAACCTTTTCACCTGGAACGCGTGTTCACCCGTGTGGGCAGGAGCCGTCCTGTTCTATGCCCCCTGGGGCAAAAGGTCTGCTCCCAGGGCAGGTTTGCTCTTGTCTCTCAGGTTGTGCTTTGACGGTCTTGGCAGCACACTTGATCTGATCAGTTTATAGGAATATAAACGTCAGGCTGCCAACAGTTGTCAGCGTCTGGACCGGACTGGGTTCAGTGGCGCTCTGTCCTCAGATCAGCTTTATTGCCAAGTAGGTTTACACATACAATTTGTGGTATTTTGCAAAAACAATAAACATAGTAGAAATATAAAGAAAGGTAAAGCAAGCATTGCAGGTAAAGAATCAAACAAAAAACTGATATTAAAGAAGATGTTGAAGAATATTAAAGACTATTTTAAGAAAACAATAAATAAGCAAGAATATTATAAAGGATAGGTACAATCTGACCGTTATTTAAGTTACCATTACCATCTTTCCATGGGAACGTGCAAACGTTTACAGTATGAGTATACTCTACTATGAGGGGGCTATGAGCGTCAGGGTCAGTGGGGGTCCCGGGCCTTGTTGAGGAGGTCAGCTGCAGACAGAAAAATGGTTTTGTGCCATGAGGTTTTGGTCCTGATGGACCGCAGAGAGTCTGAAAGTTGTTGCGTCCAGGGTGCATCCAGGAACCCTGAAGGTAAATGTAACACCCTTTGAGACCGATTTAAAGACCCTTTCCATATCATGTTGCCGCTTGGACTTGGATGGATTGAGTGACTAACCCAATGCAAGGATTATTACAAAGAGCAATATCGGTATCATGCATGTGATTGGTAAAGGAGAACAAAGCAGGAAAATACCCAGAGCACAGCACAATGCCGTGGGGGCGGGGTTTGGGGATCCTCCCCCAAGAAGAGATACATCTGGCCTTTCTTGCTGAGGTTCAGCTCCCACCTGAGGTCCTGGGTGGCGATGGTGCCCAGGAGGCAGGAGGACTCCACAGCGTTGACAGGGGAGTCTCACAGGCTGATGGGGGCGGGTGGGGCTGGGCTCTTCCTGTAATCCACAACCATCTCCACTGGCTTTAGTGCGCTAAGCTCCCGGATGTCCTGACTGCACCAGGTGGTCAGTCTCCCCGCTGTAGGCGGACTCATCCCCACCAGAGTAGCCCAATGAGGGCTTTGTCCGTCTCACTTACCCCCAATCAGAAGCCCTCTGTGGGTCCACCTAGGGCTCGGTTCTGTGCAGTGGACATGGGCCATAATGATCCCAGGAACAGCTAAGCCTGTTCTAGTTTTTAGCGGGGCATCCCTCTGCAGATACCTGATTCAATCAGGAAAGACACTAGTTAACTGCAACGACCGCACAGGGATAAAACAGGTACGGCGGTTTAAATATTATTCATCTACGGTGATCACTGGTTGAGAACAGAACCCGGTGAAATTCAATTCTATAGCCAGAATTCATAACAGAAGTTCTCTCGTAGACCGTGTTCTTCATATTGTATACAGAGACCCAATAATTCCCACGGTGGGCGACAGTGGCGGACTGGCGAGAACAAACTTCCTTTAAGAGGCAGGAGTAATATCTTGATTTATAGCGCTAATGAAAAGGCTCCAGAAGTGCAGTGAACACGCAGACTCTACAGGCACCAACTGTTCCACAAATGTTCAATATGCTGAGAAAAGGCTGGATTTGCATTGTGTCACTT
Organism: Coreoperca whiteheadi; assembly: GCA_011952105.1. Classification (NCBI taxonomy): domain Eukaryota; kingdom Metazoa; phylum Chordata; class Actinopteri; order Centrarchiformes; family Sinipercidae; genus Coreoperca; species Coreoperca whiteheadi. The sequence goes on from CM022479.1 coordinate 121,015, forward strand.
TTATTTTCTCGTACATACATGTGCTTGAACATTTCAACAGGACAACAAGCTACAACAGCCACAGCATGCAGGTACTCTCACCGTCCCGAGGCCGAACATCTACTCTGGTTTATATTTTGCAGAAAAACAAACAAAAATCAAAAAGCAGCAAACTGCTAAAGTGCATGTCTTTACTGTGACGGACACGTTGTAGGACAGCCTCCCTGCTCACTTGGCAACACGCAGTGTATGGCTTTACATACGGGACTAACCCAGGCACATCCACAGCATTTCCCCATTGTTTCCAATTGAAAGGCAAATTAATAAATTACATTATATACACACGTTTTGGAGACCAAAAGTACAATTTCATTTGAAAAGGGGGGCTGTTGCTGGATTTGGCCACTCTTACATACCCCACCATATGTAGTTTAGATTCCTGCCTCCCGGACGCCGTTCTCTGAAAGCACGTTTGTACAGAAGATAACTTGGGCAACATGAGAGAAGAGCACTCGTCAACAGCGAGACAAGTCTGGATTCTCAGATGAATTAGAGAAAACTGAGAATAAAGTGGTTTTAATGTGTCAGAGGGGTTTATAGGCTCACACTTAATAAATAAATACTTGACAGTTTCAACAATCTGATCACGTGTTTCTGAAAACATATTTTAATGGAAATATAGGTTTATGTGAAACAAGGAGCGACTGCAGATGTATCATTAACATTTCTGATAATAATAATCCCTTAAACATGGTTATTAAAGAATAGCGACCCGGATATGTGCCGAGTGGGACACCGTAAAACATTAGTTACTTTATAGTGAGACGCTAATGTCGGCAGACTCGAGATTCGGGGATGCTAGGAGCTCCACTGGGAGGGTGTCTTTAAAGAATCCAGAGAGAAAAATCTGACTGTCGAGTGTAAATCAAGTCAGAATTCTGACCTGAATTATTTAACAATTAGCATATGGTCCTAATCATCTCGCATAGCTTTGCTAAATACGCATCTGAATAAAATCAATAATAACAGTACGACTATCAGTCTGGTGATACGCTAAATATTTCTTCTCATCAATAAATCTCATGTTCAGCCTCAAGCCAGCAGCGAATGTATCTACTAGCCAGTGGAGTGTGTGGATCTTCTTCCACTGAACAAATGCCCTGTTTCCTCCTGTGTGTTTGAGAAAAGCCACAGCGAGCAGCTGTTTGAGGAACTTTTTAAACATGAAACTATATATTTGTGAGGATTTTAAAGATTTACGTCTTCAGCAGGAACCAATGGGCTCGGAGCTGAGAGCCGCACTGACATGAGGATGGTTTGAGTCTGAACAAATGATATAAATACAGAATAACTGCAGCCTTTTCCTTTACGTCTCAACATACAGGCATCTCAGCTGTTTAACAAACTAAAATCTATTCAATACTTCACAGGCCAAACTATTTATCCTCAAAAAAATTAAGATGTATTTACTGTCAGAAGGAACAGTAAAGCAAATGCACTCAGAAAAGCCGATGCTAGTGAACAACTTCAGTATGTGAAGTCTGCGGTGCGCAGCGGAGCTCACTTAGCCTTAGCGCTCGATAACGAAGCTTTAAGAGTGAATAGTAGTTTTCTTTCTCGTCTCTGAAACCATCAGACAAAATGGGAGAAAGTGTCTTTCCCATTTCCCAGCCAACGCAAACAAGATCATTTCAGAGCTTCGTTCTCTGAAAAAAGGAACCAATTCATTGTTTCACACTTCTTCAGTTCATTGCATTATCCTCCCAACGTTAAACCCTTTCTTCCAGCCCCTCATGTGGACTGCCTTTTACTTCAGCACTTGTCCAGTCTGCAAAATGTACAAATACAAAATCAAATCTACACAGGTTCAATGTGGCAGAGTGACCTGGAATCACATCTAAAGGACAGAAGCTGCTACGAGTCACTCAACAGTGCTAATAAGGATGCAAGGAGAGCTCAGACTTCTGTTCTGGAGTCAGATCTATCAGTCGCGCTGAGACCTGATGTTCATGAGCATCAGTTCTGGAGTCTGTGGCTAACCCGTTCATGTTGTGGCTTTTATCTAACAGCTTGTCCGGTTTTTACTTTTTATTTCTGTGTGACGAGTCGCCAGCTGACCACAGGACAGAGCTCGTGTCCTCGTATCCGTATCGCAACCACCCAGTGACTCCTTCCGCTCCAAACTATCCCTGCTATTTCTCCTCTTCTGTTGAGAACATTGTTGATTATTTCCTCTCATTAAAATACAGAAGTGTGTCAACTAGAGGGGAACCTTCAGCAGGTGTAGCAGCTGTTCCGTCTCTCAGGCTGATGTCTGTGTGGCTACTTGCTGTGGTGGAGGTACTGTTGGGTGAACATGTTGAGCTCGCTGTCCAGCCAGCCTGCCTTGTTCCTAACACAACAAAACACACACACGTTAAGAACATCCACATTCGTCTAAGGTCGACACAGACTAATGCCAACAGCTGCGCTGTCAACTCACGGACTGAGTTTCCAGTTCACACTAAGCCATGAGGTCAGCTTCTTCAGATGTAGCCACCCTTCCATCTGATTTTACAAAGACTTGCTGTTTCAGCTCAGTGCGGACGGAGAGAACATACGTGTTTTCTAACTGTGGTTAATTTAGGGTGAAGCACAGTGAAGTCCTTGGTCGTCAATCTACAACGGTGCTCTCTGGTCTCACCCGGAGACACGTTAACAGACGGCTAATTTGGAGCTTTGGTCCAAACTTCAGCACCAAAATCTCACGGTGACTGCTGCTACGAGCCACCAACCAGAAAGAACCGCAGCAAAACCGTGGCGGAGGGTCGGCCAAAGCCTGTTTTTTGCTGCATTTATAAAGCAAGTGTGGTGCGGATGCATGATGTGTCTCTTCTTCCATATTTTACCCCCTTCCATTGTGGCAACTACGCACTAGTGTCCAGACATCAATCACACAATGTGACATGCCTCAGACACTGAAGTCGTGCAGTCTGACAGACCTGGAAGATCCCTCGGGATGCACTCCCAGCCTGAACACCACACACAGCTGGAGCCATGTGTTTACGGTAAATCCCAGCCATCTGAACCGCCTGAGTTGGTGCTATATAAATAAACTTGCCTTACAGCATTGGCTGGGTATTTAACGTGCAGGCCGCGGTTAAAGCGGACAGTGTGGAAGCTGGTGTACATTACAGAGCAGGAGGAAACCCAGTGACTTCAAGCCTTTAACAGTTAACTTGTTCTTTAACGTCATCCCACCACAGGCCTTTTCACAGGCATGATTACGCTCCACAACCACGTAGTACTTGCACACTCGTCCTGCTGCCTGGCTGTTAGTATATGTACGCTGAGCGCGGTGAGGGTCTTACCGCAGCAGCTTAGCTTTGCTCTGCAGGCTGTCCAGCAGCTCGATCTTGCTGTTCATGTCAGTGATTTCATCCTCCAGGTTCTGACGGGTGACGTCCACCTGCTGGCAGAGCTGAGCAAACACACCGGCCAACTCCCTGATAACCAGGGACAGAAACAGGGTTAGAAAACATGAGCGCAACAAAGCCAGTTCACTGGTTGGCATTTCAATCTCAAACTAAAGTTGCGTTGTTCACTTCCTTCACATCGCTGATGAAACTGCCATACGTGCTCTGCGGGGCCGCAATATGATGTGTAGCTATATAATGCATTGTAATAACTGTGTGTGCTCAGTGAACATGCTCACTGCTGGACTTGGTGGCTGCAGTTGGATCCCGTGTAGCTGACGATGAGCTGCAGCTTCTCACTGGCGTAGTCCACAAACTGTCTCTTGAAGGCTCTCTCCTTGGCCTTGGTGGTCCAGGTGAGCCGCTCATAGATGTAGAGGAGCCCGTACAGACCCACTGACAGGGCGATCAGACGCCAGCCCACTGCCTTCCAGATCTGCACACACAAACGCAGCTTTAGGCCTGAGTGAACCCTCGTCATCCCCTATTAATGTTATCTAGTCTGGAGTCTTCATACCGTCAGAGGATGTAATACAAGCATACCTGATCGAGCCAGCCTCCTGTGCTGCGCCACCGGCTCTTTCACCACGCCCACCCCCGCCATCTAAAAGTATCATCTAAAATAACGGGTCTCCCCACTCCTGACACTGCCACCACTCGCATGGCACTCACCATAGGCCTTGACCCCCGCTTCACCCTCCGCCCCTCTGTGCTGAGCCACAGCTGCCACAATCGTCTTTCACCTTTAACCGCTCACATTTCCTTCATATCTGATCTAGTGTGTGTGTGTGTGTGTGTGTTTGTGTGTGTCCTCACCACGCCGCCAACCACGAGGACCCCCATGGAAGTACGGGAGGTAAGGGAGGCGAGACCGGTCACCATGGAGACCATCAGCTCCTCCTGGGTCATGGAGTTTTGTGGGAACGGAGGCATGCTGGTGCTGACTGGAGTCAGGGCCAGGGGCCGGGGGACCTGCAGGGAGAACACAGCCGACAGCAGAGCGCATAGACCGGCTCACCGTGAACAAGGGTTGCCTGAAGCACGACTGTTATCACGGGTGTCACGTCGTTGTACTGTAGGTCATTTAGTTCCATAATAATTAGGCTGCTAATATGAAAGCATCTGCTGAGGTATAGCTTAATTCAGGAGAGGACCAGGTCTGGCATACGAGTCACATACAGGAGGAAAAAGTCCTGCTTGACTTCAGAATAATAGTTAATAATGCCATGAAAGGCTCCTCTTGTGGCGCTTTATTTTTTAATTGTGCGTTTGTCTTGTGTACGTGGGACAACACATTCCTGCCAATGGTGTTACACCATTCCTCTGACCTACAGGTGGTGGGAAAGTGCCACAAAGGCAGGAAAGAAGAACACTGCCTGCTAGTAAACACTGATGTTAACAAGCAGGTTTCAATCGTAGAAGAAAAACAACACGTTTGTTAGTGCTCAAGGATTCACACAAACAGCTGATGGTGGAACTGTGCTGCTGTCTCTACGGTGGAGAGGAGGTGGAGTGGCTGCATCCGTCCTCCTCACTGATGATTTACAACCTACATGTTGTCATCCTTACTGTAGATACTCTGACCTTCTGCTGTGAATCTGTTCTGTCTGTCCGTCCGTCCTGGGAGAGGGATCCCTCCCCTGCTGCTCTTCCTGAGGTTTCTATCATTTCTTCCCTGTTTAGAGGGTTTTTTGGGTAGTTTGTCCTTATTCGAATTGAGGCTCTGAGGACGGGGGGGGGGGGCGTCGTATGTTACAGACTGTAAAGCCCTTTGAGGCACATTGTGGTTTGTGAAGTTGGGCTGTAGAAATAAGACGGAACTGACACAATGAGTTTTGTTGACACTTAACTTTTGATTGTTTATGAGAAAACTCTATTAAAGCTTTAATAAGAATGAATTTGGAGATTAAAAAGTTGCCAAAATCAAGTAAAATAAAAGTATAAAACAAAATAAATGAATGTAATGTGCTGCCAGTCTCGACAGCAGGAGTGTTTGGATTGTATTAGCAGTCAAGCGGCCGCAGCAGGTCCCCGCAGCCCAGCAGAATATCAGCAGCATGTATTGGAACGGTCACATCCTCACTTCACTGATGGACCACTTTTGCTTTAGAGACATTCTTTGTCATCTAATGAGACAACTGTAAAACCATTTCTGCCACAGCACAGCTGTGTGATAACACGCCACTGACAGATTTCCAGCAGCAGGACTCGACGCTCCTCGGTGTCAATGTTTCTCTTATGGATGACACAAAGCTGACTGGAACAGGCAGCCTTATATAGCAATTCATGGACAGTGATTATGTAAATCATTCAATCTCACAAACGTGCTAATGAACAAGTGGCATTTCCCAAATTGAAGTTTGTGCAGTTTAAAGGGTTTGCTGAATCTAACTTGAAAACACTTGTGCGAGCAGACCTCGCAGAAAATAAGAGGTTTAGGTGAAGAATATTAAAATGTCCTTGTATAAAGGCCCACTGAATTTTCAGCCCATTATAGATGCCATGTGCCAAATAAACTCTTGAGGGGCAAAAAGTCTTCACCTAGACCCTTTCAGCATACTGTAAATCTGGAAGATGGGGTTTATGTTCCTGAAGGCGTTACCTGGTCGTTGTAGCCCATGAGGGCCCGCCGGGTGTTCTTAGGCCCCAGGAAGCGGTTGACCAGCATTGTCCAGCCCAGAGAGAAGTGGAAGCCGATGTCCTCCTGAAAGTCACTGCAGAGCTTGTCACACGCCAGGTCATAACTGAGGCTGAAGCACTGACGAGGAACCAGCTTGTCGACCTGCTCTCTGACCGGGCTGGGCAGCAGAGGCTTCAGACCCTCTGCACACACACACGGACAGCAAACAGTTCAGTGTGTGTCTGCATCAAGACGATATATTCAGTCATAATTTACCACAGATGTCAGTCACACACAGTGACGCTACACACGGATACTAAAGTCATAGTAAACAGTGCAACATGCACGTAGCCAGTGGCATTATGCTTGCAGTACATTAAAGCCAGTGAGGACAACAGACAGGTGGGTGTCTGTGGTCAGTTGTCTCAGGTGTAAACAGGAGGCGTGTTACCGATCATGTCGGTCTGTGTGGCCTGCAGGGCACCGGTGATGGAGGTGGAGCACCTCTCGGACATGTTCTTGCCCAGACCCTCCTCAATGTACCGGTGGAGCTCCTTCAACACAAGAAAAACATCCACAACAAAGAAACCGTCAACTGCTGCAGTTTAGTGACCTTACATCTGCACTACACCACACTGGGCCTAATGCAGGACCATTTGTATCCTAAACCTCTCGCACGTTGCTCTGTCCAGCTTGTTCGTACCAGTGTTCAAAGTCAGATTCACCAAACTCTTAACTACGCAAACGTGTCATATATCACTGGTTTCAGCCTGATGATGTATACGTATACACACACACACAACTATTTTGCCATCATGGCTGTATATGTTATAATTTTGATGCTATGAATCTATTCGGTACTTACGACATCTATTGAATATCTGTCCGTCCTGGGAGAGGGATCCCTCCTCTATCATTTTTTCCCCTGTTAAAAGGGTTTTTTTGGGTAGTTTTTCCTTAATCGAATCGAGGGTCTAAGGACAGAGGGTGTCGTATGTTACAGATTGTGAAGCCCGTTGAGGCAAATGTGATTTGTGATACTGGGCTATATAAATAAAATTGAATTGAACCCCCCCTTGGAGAGAGTCAGACTGTCTGTAAACGACTCGTACATGTTTGACCAACTCGTGAATTTTGTTCTCAAAACAAGGAAAGTACAAGAACATTGGTGAATGCCACAAATTGTCTTGAACCGCTCGCGCACATTTGACAGCAAATCTGTCTGTACGACTGGTTCTTGCATGAGGCCCAGTTACTAGATTAATGTGATCTGTCAGCATTGACATTCCTACTAATAGCCTCAGGAGGATGAATATAATAACTGAAGAGCAAGTGAAAGAATGAATGCAGAAATGAATAATCATGACAGTTGGTCATTTGCTTTGGTCATCCATGCATCCAGGAGCTTTGTGTCTCAAATACTTCATGGAGACTTAGTGCTCGAGTCAGGTTCAGGTTTACAGCGATGAGACCTTGTTAAAGTGAAAGGAGAAACGTTTTCTGGCCTGTGCTTCCACTCGTCACAGATGTTAATAGCAAGGCTTAGGCAGGAGCAGCATTTACACCATGACTCAGTCTGGACTGCTCTTGCATAACACAGATTACATGGGCTTTATACAGGAGGCCAGGGATGAGCTGTACGCTGTGCTGCATGTAAATACCAGACTGACTGTAGGAGGCTGGAAAACAGTTCTGAGTGATGCAGTAGGAAGCAGGAATACTTCAGGATCACACTTTTATCCTGTTTGATCTCCGACAGTCATATTTCATGCTGATATAAATGTGACTTGTCAAACCAGCAGTGGTCAGAACACCAGAAGACTCAACAGCTACGTGGACTGTGTGGAACAAACCAAGTCTAAGAGACCATCTCCAACCGTCAGTGACAGATCTGTCTGGGAAATATTCACACGTGTATGTATTCATCCGTCCACTACACAGTACAAGATCAGCGTGTTTGGAAATGAGCTAGTGACGGAGCACTTGTGTATCTCAGGCAGGTAAACACAGTATCCTCCTTCGAATCGCTTCTCAAGACTCACTTGTAGCGTATGGCCTTTTCTTAATCTGATTATATTTGTTGCAATTATTGTATCATGTTTATATCTTAAATTCTGGATCTCATTTGCTTAAATTTGACTTGACTATTGATAGTACGGACAGCACAGCAGCTGTGTGCCCTCTCACATCTGAATGTGCAGGACAAAAACTGCCGAAATGTTAAACTCACGTTCTTGTAGACCTTCAGTACCACTGGTGACGGGTGGAAATCCATGTGGAAGTCGTCCACCAGCACATGGAGCTTCCTGATTTCCTCTGCCATGGCATTAGACACCTGAACACGAGCAGAGAGCAGGTGAAAACTACTTCCCTTCAACTTTCCCTCCATTAGAAGTGAGCTAGGACTGTCAGCCTCTGCTAACCCTTCCTTTGTGACAGCGTGGAAATAAATCCTCGCTGACATTCAGGAAGGAACTTATGATGTTACTGTTATGATGTCACGTTGGGGTTCACCTGTCTCTCCACCTCCTCAGTAATCTTCTTGATCTTGACCTTACAGTCCAGGGTCAACAGGTCCAACTGTTTGTCTATAAACTCCAATCGGTCCTGGCGGTCCTCTTTGGTGTCAAGGCAGTAGACCCTACACACACACACACAGTCTGAGCACGGTCTGTGTGTACACACCATACACACCTGATTGCTATTTGATAAGACTGTAAATGTAGATGGTGTCTTTGCCACAATAAAAAAACATTTGTGAATTCTTTCTCCAATAACTCCATCACAGGATGAAGAGTGCTTACAGTCCTGCAGCCCAGATGATATTTATCAGTGTAAAGGAACCTGGAAACCAGGGGTCTAAGCGCTACCCGTATTGGTCCCGAGCCGTTGGGGACAGGACGTTCAGCATGCGACTTCTTCGGATCGGTCCGCCCCGTGACCCAAACTATTACTGTCAAAATAGTCTATTTATGTCGACTATTCGCACCCACGAAACAAAAATGCTAGACCCCAAGTTTACCCAGAACCCTTCGGCAGAGTACCAGTTGCTGTCTATCAGCTGTAGCGTGCTAGTCGACTTAGCCCGGTTTGCCAGGTTAGCCATGCTCCTGTAGTGCCGAATGGTAAACAAGACCAGCGTCACGCATGGGAGCGTCACGGTTTCCCCGTTAGTCACGATGGGCACCTATGAGTGTCAGACTGTAGGCCGACATTGTTCAACTGCAGTCGGTGTGTCTGTGGAAACACCTGAAACATGTCATCTACGACGGCATCACCCGAATGTGTTGATTAGCAAAACAAGACAGGAACAGACTGGAAGGCGAGTCCTCCTCCCCACAGCGTTCGGGCAGCCTCTCCGCGGAGATTCAGACCGAATCAATAACTAATGCTACAGGAGAGATTATCCCTGCAGATGTCAGACCACACTCGGGCGTAGAGAATACAGAATCTAAAGCACATGGTCAAAGTGTTTGAGCCCCGCTACAAAGTGCCTGCACGTGTTTCAGGGTTGCTCTGTGTAAACCAGCACAAGCTACGGCTGTTCAGCAATTATCAACAGTCTTATGATGAAGCATTACTGACATTTGTGTTATTTATTTCTTCTCATTGACAATATGACAGTATTTGAGGGCATTAACAGTGTGGATCATGGCCAAGCTGAACGTTTACATTTTTCAAAATAAATTACCAAAAGAGATATTTTTTTGTCTTCCCTGCTGAACTGTGAATTGCGTGTACCGTTACACCCCTAATGGAAGCACAGATGATCATGTGCCCGCAGGCTTTGGTTCACATGCACTATCTGTCCATATTCATGTACAATCTGCTTTTAACACTTGACTCACCTCTGCTCTTGTGCAGCGACATGTACAGAATCCATAATGCGGCGCAGGGCTTCAGAGATCTGTTTGGCCCTCACTGTGTGCTGCTCAAACTTGGTCTTCACTGCTGACTGCGAGATACACTCCTACACACACACACACAGCAGCAGACAGGCCAACAAGCCACACATCAACTCAACAACAAGGGACGGGCATCAGTCACTTCCTACTTCCTTAGTTACTACACACAATGATTAACATACAACTATATCCCTCTCACTTAAGTTACAATAGTTAACAGTTATTTTGGAAAGAAATATGCTTGTTTGGCACGTCAGCAAATTCTTCTGTGTGTCCTATACAGAGAAAGGCCCAGGATGTGTTTAGCCTAGCTTAGCACAAATACTGGAAGCAGGGGGAAACGGCGAGTCTGCTTCCATCAATGCTGGAGTGTTATCGGACTCACAGTGATAAATGAAATGGAAACCCATTTAGACCCTAACGGATAGAGGACCTCAGTAGTATTTAAATCTGTGACCCTTTAAAAACGCATTCAAATCTTATTCCTGGTTGTTAGAGGTACGAGGATCTTACCTCAAATCGCCTCTCGAAGTTCTGGAACTCAAACAGTCTGGCTTGAAAACCTTCTGCGAGCGCTCCACCTGAAACAGGACAACACCACGTGATACTGCAGAAACCCGCTCTGCGTTGGGGCTGGCGTCAATGACCTGAGTGATCGCTCGTCTGCGCCAGCATTGTGTGATTTAATACACAGGTCATGTTATTTTGATAGTCATTGAACTGCATTACTTTTGCAAAACCTTACGTGATTTCACGCTGAATACCATCCCCACCTGCTTCAGGCATTCCTTGAGCCTTCTGCACACGAGCCTGGAGTACCTCCTTGGCCGACACGAAGAAGATGCGGTCACTGGCCTGGGCTCGGTCCACCACACCCAGCTCATCTACCAGGAAATTGGTGCAGCGGTCCATATGCTGCCTGCGAACCTGACAAAGCAACAACACACCTTATTGAACATGAAGTGCAACAAGTAATGCAGAAGGGGGGAAAACCCACAAGGACACAACGTCTGAACAGCAGCACACAGTCCGGATTAGTCCAGTTGTCGAATACTTAAGATGACCGCCCTATCATTCAGCACTGCAGTTGAGAGCAGCAGAGGGGCTGGAGCCCATACTGACATTAGGCAAGAGGCCGGGTACGCCATGGACAGGTTGCCCGTCTATCCCAGGGCTGACACATCTAGACAATCTAGAGTTTCTGATTACCTTGACAAACCCGGTCTCGGACTGTGGGAGGAAGCCCACACATGCACAGAGAGAACATTTAAAAAAAAAAAAAAAACCTCCACAGAAAATGAATCCAGCCGGCCAAGTCGGTTCAAAACCTGGTTGCTGTAACGCAGCAAGGGTAACAACTGAGCCAGCAAGCTGCTGGCAGAAATCTTTATTTGTGGAAAAAGTGAAAAATGAGACAATCTGAGTGTAAACTGTAATTGTGTTGCTTTCAGCCTATTCATTCAACAACCTGTGAATGAAGCACAAACTACATTTAACTGGACGAGGTGTGGCGTCACGTCTCAGCCACAGATATTTCCAAAACTGAGCAAATAAAACCTAACTACAGTATCAACATGGCTAGATAGCACCGGGAGTAACTGAGAAGGCTTTAAGCGTGGACGCAGGATATTAGCAGTGCAGAGACCTGTGTAGCAGCAGGTCACATCCAGCAGACCACAGAGTGATGAGACTGGTAAATTAAGCTCTTCACCTACCTAATCTAAGGATACTGCTGAGTCAGCAGCAGATTAATAGCGTACTACACGTCAGCTCACACACACACACACTTTGCTCTCTCTGGGTACAAATGAACACTTTAAGAAGGTCCTTCGTCTTTAAGGACAACCAAGGCCAAAAAATGCTTCTCACAGGCATCCCCACTGTTACCTGCAGCATGAAGCTGCATAAACCAGTGGATGTTGCAAACACCGCACACACACACACACAACATGCCACCGTACTTCCAGTTTCCGTGTGTTTCCAGGTGTAGGTGTTTTTCCAAATGAAGCCGACTGACCTCCTCCATGTACTCGGGTTCTGAGGCTGAGGCATCCCAGCGGTTGTTGAGGATGAAAATGTTGGGACTGGAGAGCCGCTCATTGACCTTGTGAAAAAAGGACTTCTCCTGTAGAAACACATTGTTCACAACAGTTTTAAATTGGAACACACATTTAAAACATTAGCATTGCATTGGCATTTCCTGCAGAATATTCCCCTTTTATCTCATCATGCAACGATTCACTCCGTTCGAGAGCTGACTGACAGCTTCGGTCTCAAACTACAGGTTCTTCACAGAGCTTTAAACATACGGACTCAACTTCAAATGCAATCTCAGAACCCACTGGCTATTGTCTGAAGACAATTTAGTCTCGGAACCCATCGGCTTGAACGGTGTTTTGAGCTTTAAAAAAAGCTAATAAAAGGCTACTCTCTAGGGCTCCGAGACTGCATTTGCTCTCCACACGGACCGTTTACCTGCATGCGACGAAAGCTCGCTCAAAGCCCGATTTGTCAATACTACTAGAAATGGACTGCATACGGAAACCAGAACGCTTCTGATACCAAAATCTTGTCTCTTGCCTGCTGATTCTGCAATCATATGCAGATATCGGTTTATGGAGATTACTCTACAGCGGTCATGTCTCACCGTCTGCATCAGTGTGGACTCAGAGTTTGCCACTAGAACAAACACATCAGCATCCAGGCAGAACTTGTCGATCCAGCTGTCCAGTTCGGTGGTAACATCGATACCTGGGCTGGAAGGGGAAAACAGGAAGCAGAATAAGCCAACTGCCACCTTTGGCAAGGGAGCATGGCAGCTTTTAGGCAAGAGAAAGCTGAAAGGCAATATTCTCCTTTCACAAACACAGAAGTGTGTGCATTTTATTCATTTCAGTCTAACCACCACTACATACAGAGTCCCCACCTTAGCCTCAGTATAATAGAATGTGACCGCTCTCTCTTTGCAGCAGCCTCAAAACCCTCTCTCTCCTGATGTGTTTACATCGTATTTCGGCGGTGAAAAACTGGGGCTTCACTACAGTGCTAGAAGAACTCTAAGTGCAGTGAACATGATACATTCGCTGAGGTCCTGTCATGTTACGTGTAAGGGATCAATGTCCGTATCCCTGTGATATTACTACTACTATACATTTTAACTCCTGGTTAATCGTCAAACATAGAATTTCAAATTTGCAACCGTTATTTCACCGTTACAGTATAATAAGAGGCTAATAATCGCATACGTATGCCAGCTTAGTAAGTCTTTGCTTGACATTCAAAAAAAGCTTAAAGGGACAGTTCACCCCATAAACAGTACACTAAAATGTGTTTCTGAAAACATTTGAGGCAATGCAGGGACAGGGTCTGGATTCATATTTGATCAGCCCTGCCTAGTTTGATGAGCCTGGTGCGTTGCACTGTATCAACCAATCAGAGCAGCGAAACGTGTGACACTGCTCAGTCAGCGGCTCAATATTAGATCTAGATTACTTTGATTGGCCCAACCGAATCCAGAACGGATGGAAATATGTGCGAATGGGAGAGGGGCCAGACTTTCCCTGCGAGAGCCAATGAAACATGAGCTCGGCAGATTCGCCTGGTTCCCAAACAAGTGAACTGTCCCTTTAAGGGACAATCATGTGATGGAAATGAACTTGTTGATGAAGAAGTGTTAACTTGTGTCCGACCTGTCCACCAACACCAGATCATCCCTGAGCAGAGCACACTTGGCTTTGGGCCACATGACACAGACCAAGCTGCCGGCGTCCAGGTCCTCATCCTGGTGGAGGGCGTGAGCCAGCTGGTTCACCGTCTGTAGACACACGCGACGTCAGCATCAGCTGGCTTTACACACACACACACACACACACACACTGGACATAGTTGAGTAAAGGCACTCAGTGAGTTCTGCTGACCTTTATGCTCTTCCTCTCCTCAGAGCCTTCGGTGAGGAGGAAGGCCTCGTGGCCATCGGTGCCCTCCACCCTCAGGAAGCAGTTGGTGGTGTGTCCTATTCCAGACGGCAGCACCTTGTCACACAGCATGGCATTGATCACTGAGCTCTTTCCGTTACTGGTCCTACAGAACAAAAGACACATCTGTCAGCATTTAACCTGCAGTAATTCCACAGCTTTACTTCTAGTTGTTTAATCTTCTAGTTTCAGGTCAGTTTTAACATTTGTAGTTGTTTATGGCTACTCAGCATTGGATTTAAAACTGGTTTAATAAACTAAAAATAAAGACAAGAGACGAGATTCACTGTAGACAAAGGAAGTTCCAAAACTAGAGAGAAACGGATATACATACCTCCCAAAGAAGACCACCTTCATATGCCTGCGGGCAAGCACTTCTCCAATCCCTGCCACCTTGGCGAGGTAACCCCGGACCTCCTGGACCTGCTCCTCCGTGGTGACCGGGTCCAGCTCCTCATTTTTGTGAGTATCTAACATGTGGAGGTCATCAGACAGGGGTCAATCAGTCCTGTCATACTTAATACAGATAGCCTCTGTATTAGCCTGGCAGCAACACACCACACTGCATGATATTCGGCATGTTTTCAGATTGAATAAGGTGCTGGGCGGCTGTCTGGTTCGAATATTCACAAAGCTGATATTTTGCTTATGAGAACACTAAACTTGATTTAATGTGGGCATTACTGGCAGAACCTCAGTTTTCTTTAAATAATTTTTTAAAAACTAGAGATGCTAGGGCTGGTTAGCATTTCAGTACTGATACCAAAATGATAATTGTTTTTGACAAAATGAGCTTAAGTTGTCAAACGTTGTAAACACAGGCAGCTGTACAATAATAAAACGCAGTCTAAAGCCAGACACGTAATGATTTAAAGCACAAACTATGTGGTCATTAGAGTAAACAGGATTATGAATCTAACCAGTTATTTGATGCCAGCATCGTAGGGCTGCGTCCTAAACGTGGATGATTCAAATCAGTCGAGAAGCCCCCCCAGCAGCCAATCAGATGAAGAAATCTGATGTTTTCACATCACAGACGATGAGGAAACACATTAAAATGTGAATTTGACAAGACCTGACAACCTGAGACTTGACTTGCAGGTTGAGTCGACTTGGAAAATCCTGATAAAGGGTTCAGCCCTACAAAAAGCACTGACAACCCCCCCCCCAAGGACTGTGATGATGCTGCCATCCGTTAGCATGGGCCCATCTGAATAAATAATGCTCACAGCATGTGACCCATGTGAGCCCAAACTTTCAGTAGAAATACACACACACACACGCATAAAGCCTTACATTTCTATCGTCACTGAACAGATCCATGTTCTGCACATTACTCATCTATCTGAATGGAATTGCGTATGTCATTATGTGCTAAGAATTAAGAAAACCCCTCCCCAGGAGGTATAATGTGAATAGAAAGATACGTCTAGTCTGAGAAAACATTTTTCACTGAGAAACTGAGCATTTCTGTTTGTTCAGTTGTATTAAAAAACACAGCGACATAATGGAAGTTTAGTGTGGATGTAGCAGGTCTCTACAGTGCGAGTGAAAACTCAAAAAGAGTGTGCGAATGTGAAAAAGGATTTGGGCGCAGTTGTTTTTGTTTTAAACCTCTTCTGGTCCAGTCGCACCGTGAGAGGAAGACAGTTGTCTTTAATGTGAGAAGATCAGTCTCTTTCATGGTGTTTCCTAGTTTATCAAACTGATACTGAGATAATAAACTGATGTTTGACGGAGGGATGAGACGCTCATGTCTCTCTCTGCATGTTTCAGCTTGTGCTGCTGCTGACCCCTTTCATTTTAGCGGGTGCATGTCTGAAAGGGGCTACAGAGCAAATGGCAGGAGGGAGGGTACCTTCCAGAAAGGAAGCGCTCTCCTTGATGTAGGCCCCTAGCTGTTCAAAGATCCCGTTGATCTTCTTCTTCGCTGTGACAAAATGCTTGAGCGGCGATGCATTCACTTCCGCCATCAGTCTCTTATCCTTCTTGCTGTGGACTGCGTTGGTGTTGGGTCGTGGGAAAACCAGAGACATGGCACTGGACAGGAGATAAAACATCAAAAACATCCTTAGAAGCATTTCTGACAAACGTGTCCCTGAAATCCACTTTTAGTGAAAGAAGATGAGACACAAACATTTACAGCAGGGGTAGTACAGAAGTGATTTCTATTTAAAATACATTCACCGTGTCTCTGTTAACTGGATCGACAAACTGCCTACAGAAGGGGTGTCCAAACAATGGCCGTGGCCCATGTGCGGTCTGACACCTTGATTTATCTGGCTCATGAGTTATTTTAAAATGATAATATTTGGCCTGCTGACTGTACTAAAATGCAGTTCCTATTGTGAACACTAGGTGTCAGTATCACTATATGGGAATATCAGTTAGAGGAAGCGCTTGACGCCCAGCTGGGTGATGTGAAGGTGAAGTCTATTGATCTCATCCAATCAAGAGTGCTTCAGGGACAGCTTCCCAATCTGCCTTCAAACAGCAGTCAGGTGTTTGTCTCGCCGTAATCGTCCCTCCTGTTCATGCGGATCCCTTCTTAATGCCGTTTCTATTTACAAAATCTTCAGTCCTCCTGTGCGCAACTTGATCTGAAGCTGACATGAGGCTTCAGCAGAGCTAGACAAAGCATGCCAAAGATCATTTGTTTTTGTTCCCTGGGCAGTGTTTCTGCAGCAAAATTACTAATCTGATTGGTTTGACTAACTCAGACTGCTGAAGCCTCGCAGTAGACTTTGGACGGGATCTTTTAAAGGCCAGTGTGAACAGGAGGACCGGCCATCTGAACAACAGTGTAAAGGTGAGCACCACAGACTGTATATAAAGATGACCGACGCGTCTCCACTTCCTCCCACTGTACAAAGCGTCTGCGCGGTAGTGGAAACAGGTACCTGACGTGAACTTTGAGTTCGGCTCATATCCCATCTGCCAACATGGAGGGGTTTATGACCTGTACTGCGGCCAGCCACCAGGGGGCGACCCAGGTGTTCCGGCTTCACTTTTGGGAAGCTGCCATGGTCCATCTTTATATACAGCCTATGTTATGTACACATGAAATCATTTGTTATGAAGCTTCAACACCTCCCAAACAGACGGGGAAACGTGACTCCGCTCATATTTCTGATCACAGACCTGCACCTGATCTCACGGTCGGTGTGGAAGAACAGGAGGATCTGCATTTATTGAAATGTAAAGTGACGAGGCGCTCTGAAGTCTCCACCAGCGGCTGCCACTGTCAGATCTCCAGTTTGGAGAGGTCCAGGTGTTCACCTCGACCAGGACACAGTCTGTGCAGCGTTTCTCCTCATCCCTGCCTGTCACGCCCCCGGACAGCCACGTACAGGGTCCTGGTGCTGGGACTGCCTGAGGACACTAGCCCTACCTGGGCGTGGCTGAGACATCTATCTATAGGCTATTTTAATGGTTTTGATGAAGGTCCGTTAGCTTTACCCTTGAGTAATTCAACAGCTTCTAATGGGTAAAGGTTTGTACTTCTCGTGCTAGCGTCCTCCTCGGGAATCTGCAGGGTCTGGTTCCTGCACGCTCTCCTAACGTTAGGCTAGTTACACATTAAACTATGTGAGGAAGGTTACACATGTACCGGCAGCTAACGTCTCTCATGTCAGTGAAACGTCCGGGTACTCGTGGCATTAACGGTAATGTGCTGCAGTCTGTCGTCCAGGCGGCGCGCTGCAGGGGACGAGTCCGAGCTAAAGTGCAAGCTAACTAGCTAACTTCCAGTGATGGCTAGCGTTAGTTCGCTCGTCAGTACCTGTGGCCTGCTGAGAAACCGTAACACACTGTCAGCTGTCAGCGGTTTCTTGACTCACCGTGGATGGGGGTCGCTCCTCACCGACAGTCCTCTGGCATCCCGTCGGCTTGTGAACTCTCTACAAGCTAACTAGCTGCTAACGTAGCCACTGGACGCTAGTAATTAGCGTTAGCTATCGACGCTAAGTGCCAACGCGCTCTCCCCGTCTAACGTGCAGCGCTGTCACTAATTCAGACGGCGCGGGTTTGATGGAAATCCTAAAAACGTGCCAGTTTCCCAAACTCCGGTTAACTTCCTGCTGCTTCCTACAGACGCTGCGCTTCAAGCAGCGGACGCGACCTTCTGAAGTATCGCGGGAAGATGTTTCCATGTCTCGCTCCAACATGCCAAAGGTCACGTGACCATCCCAAACGAGGCTTGATTACGTCACACTCGCGTCCCACCGACAGGCCTTGTCGTGCGTGATGATGTCTTTCATCATGCTGCTGTATCTGAACACAGAGCGGTAAACTCTGTTTTATATTGCGCTACTGAACGTAAGAACAGGAAGTAAAAAGCAGCACGACCTCTGGTGTTGTGACTGTTTCATCATTTATACCAATAAAGCTTAGAAACCCTACAGGGACCGTCCGGCAGATGGCGCCACTTTGACTCGACTAAAAGCTTCGAAACACTGAATGGATCAATAATAATTCACTACTTCTTCTTAACTGTAGACCCCCCTTTCCGCTGTTCAAAGTGGACCTTTCTAAATATTAAAATACCATGGCTAGTCAATGTTACATCTATAATGAACCTTTTAAGTTACATGTTAGTCTGTGTTGGTAACGCTCATTGGCTCCTTTGGGTTTATTTTTCATTCTTCTATCCGTGTTCTGTATGTCATGCTCTGATCAGTTTCCTCTCTGCGTTGACCTTTGTCTTCTTACTTTACTCAAATGGAAATTGCTTTGAAAAACAGCATCTGCTGCTGAGTGAATGTCTGCCTCGTGACTCGAAAGAACCTCTTTCGTTCAGTAACAGAGACGCGTGCTCTGATGCAACTGCTCAGCTTCACAGGAGGACAAGACCTCAGTGTCAGTGGGACTCAGCAGGTCTGATAGAGTAACTGTTTTCAGGCAGTGAAGCAGGAACCCGGGGGGGGGGTTACACACCTGTTATTCTAAAGGTGTGTGTTTGCTCTACACACTTGACTAGAAACTAAGGCGTCTTCTCACTTTCTCTGCTCGAAGGCATCCAGTGCTGCTGAAGTCCCGTTGGTCCGGTTCCTCACGGTTAGTGGGCAGACTGTAAAGGGCCCCTGATGCGGAGGCCGGTGTATGCCCACTGCAGTCAGTCGGACTTCCTACCTGTGAAGAAGCAGTCGTCTGACGTCACAATGGCAGCACCATGGTAGCTAAATGGTAGCTAAGGCAACCTAATGAATATTTTCCTGAGTTTAATGAACATAATACATACTATCATAAATCCTGTTCTGCCGTTAACTGGTGCTGCCAACGTTATCAGGAGGCTGGTTACAGTCACCAGTCTCTTAAAGCCATCTTCTCTGCACAGAGAACAACATTAGGAACCATACAGCAGTTTGTCACCGTCAGCCACCTGTGTTACGTCACGCACCTGCAACGCTTTGGAGGTCAGAAGTCGGAAATTTCCGACATTGTCTGGAAAGCAGCCTAAGTCCCCCCGAATGGGTCAAGCTCATATAAACCCGGTGACATCACCATGCCCTCATTAGGGTGACAGAAGGTATTTTAAAGCGGCTCCACCTTAGTGAAACACAGGGACACAGTGGGAATCTAAAGATTTATTTATTTTGTATTACTTGTTCAGACAATCAGAAAATGACAACTCCTTTTCCTTTCACTGTCTTCTAATCTATTAAGTGATAATACAAACACCTAATGCAAAACGTAGCTACGTTAAAAGGAGGTGAAACCTGCACTGCAGTGGCTCTCGGAGCCGACCTACAAGCAGGCAACACGACAGTACTGAACCCTCCTTTAGTGAAACGGATGCCGGTGTCCTCGGTGTCCTCTGCACCTTCAGCCTGGAATGATCCCACACTGTCCCATCCTCAGACCTGTACCAGTCTGAATAACCTTGTTGTTGTTTTTTTGTTTTTTTTTGGGGGGGGAGGGGGTTAACGTGTAATAGTTAGTGGCAGTGTTGCTCTCAGAGTAGGTATCCTCAGTGCATTTCTTCAGGCTAATGATCCCTAAGCATTGTGAAGCTTCCAGACTGACGAGGCAGAGGCGTGGGAGAACACGGTGTGGACTGCGAGCTAGACATCGTTCTGCTGTGAGCTAATCTCAGTAACTATGGAGCTACAAAGTACATGTGCTTCTTCTGACAAAAATAAAACTCTACACAGACATTTTCTCTGCAGTTAGATGGACAGTTGCCTGTCTCTTCTTTGAGGTAGTAAATAAGTAGATATATCATAATAGGCTAGTATAGAGAACGGTTTGACTCTGGAATACACCACTACAATGCAATGGTGAACAACAGTGGTAAACTGCCCAAATGTTACAGGTTAAAACTATTTAATGGTTTTTGCAGAAAGTTATATGACATGGTAGAGGTAGAAAGTTTGACTGATTTATAATGTCAATGTCTGCTGCTAGAACAGTTTAGATTCATAAAATCTACCTTTATAGTTTTAAACTAATTATGGCACACGAGCCAAAATAACTAGAAGCAAATAAAAATAAAAACAAAGCACAGTTCTGCGTGTTTGAGGTACAGATCAAGTTCATCCTTTTTTGAAATGTCGTAAGTGCTTAAACCCAGTCAAGAGATTAGACACTCTTAGAGGCACAACAGTAGCATTTTAAGACATTGGTGCAACATTTGGAGGCTGGTTACAACGCTAGTGAGAGACGCCCTTCTACAGACAGTTCGTGGAATTAAGGCAGAAGAGAGAGAGTACATCATCTGAATCTCTTTCTCTCTAAATATCTTCTTTCCAATATCTCATCAATCGCTCAACATCCAGCTGGAGGGCTCCTCCATCTCCACTACACTTGACCAATTTCACAAGTGGAGCGTCCACAACAGGGAGGCCGCTGGTTAGCATCCATTATTGTTGTCATGCTGCGGCGAGACAGCCTGACAGAACCTCAGCTGCTTCTCTTCTCCAGCTTCCCTGAGCCTCTGCAGCAGAGAGGATGGAGACCAGGTCCCAGGGGGGTGGGGGTGGTGGTGGTGGTGGTGGGGGGGGTCACCTTTTAGTCCTAATTACATCAGAAACTCCACAGCCTTGGAGGAATAGTTTGTCAATACCAGCAGTGACATAGTAAAAGGTAGGAAACAGGAACAAGTGCTCTGGAAGGCCTTGTAGAACTGATGCTGTTTTCTATACAGGAACAAAGTCAGAAACTTGGTTAGAACCTGCTCAGATCCAGTTCAGTTTGACAGGAACGAAACAGGGAACAGGGAGCACTTTGACTTCCTTTTGCCTAAATCACAATGCTGTTCCCAAGTGCCCCAGGTCACACCGCGTAGCCAGGGTTGCCACCTTCCACTGTGGGAAATTTGGATGGGGGTGGGGGGGGACTGGATGACCTCTGCTTCAGACACAAATGTATAGTAGTGCTTTCCATCTGCTCTGCATGTGGTAGGAACTCTCAACAGCCAATTAGAGATCCGCGCGCACACACACACACACAGGTGGATTTAAATGCTATAAACTCGGCTGTCTTCCAACAATGAAGGACAAGTTCCACAGACTATTGTCTGAGATGTGGAAACATTTAAGTGTCAAATCTCAGCTTCACAACCGCACATTTTAATTTCACATGTGCATCGTGCCCTGATCCAGGACTATCACAGTGACAGTTGTGGATGGCCATCTCCTGCAACACTGTCATTCAGTCCCTCAGCAGCTCAGAAAAAAAATCAACAAAAAGCGTACTTGTTTTTGTTACTTTCCACCAGGTGAGTCTCTACTACATTATTCCCATAACAGACGTTACGAACACCTGAGTGCGAGTTCTGTGGGATCAGGGCGAGCTTCTCGCGTGCCTCGGAGAGGAAAACGTGCTTTTATGTATTTCAAGGAACGGGCAGCAACCCTGACATGGGTGACCTGGTTGGAGCAGAGCGGGGGCATCTCAGACTTGTCCGTTTGACCTTTGAACACAGCAGATTCATACAACTAACCGCTGCTGCTCTCCGAGGCCCGTTCAGACAGACCCACGCTGAGGAAGCTGGATAACGGAGGAGTTGTGACTGAGTCGGCAGACATTTCTGATTGGTTCACCCACTGGCTGCCAGTTTACGGGTGATCCGTGCGGGCGCTCGAAAACTCATTTATTTTAAATAAGACAGAGTTCAAGAACATTTGTTCTAAGCAACACTTCTGTGTCTGAACGGTACCTGTTGGGTCAAATGTTCTGGCCCACAAGGTGAGAACATTTTTAAAAAAGGTTTTACAGTTTGCCCCACAGACGTCAGCTGAGCAGCAGCTTCCCACCTCACGTGATTTGGCATGAATTCAGCCTTTAAGGGTCTGCCATGTTGAAAATGAAACGTAAGTGCATTTTAATCTAGCGACAGAACGTAACAGAGCAAAAAAATAAAGAAAAGCAAGAAAGCAGCTATGTAGCATTAGAGTTAGTCACCATGCTGATGTGACCTCATAACTGCATGTAAAAATCTTCAGGGCTTCAAAGACAGACCGTCAGAATTTCAGACTGACGTTACTCAAATGCTCCTGCAGTTCAATTCCAGTAACAGTGAAAGACATTTTTGATCGACTAAACTAATAATAGATGACATGTACGGGTTTACAGTTTCCTTACAATGTAGTACGTGTGGTCTAGCTTTACAGTTATTAACTGAAACTTATGGACTGCACGTTCAGACACTGAAAAACAGGCCTAATTGTGAATTCCACAAAAAAGGGTTACATTTACAAAATTGAAATAATGATAGATGATAAAATTTGGTCATTTCACACTTGATATTTCCATTTGCTGATGCACTCGGACACGTCAGTTGGTGTAATGCTGGATGGGAAGCTAGCCACCAGATATCATACACTCACAGTGCTGCAGAGCTGTCTAACTGTAACGGAGTACGTCTTCCACCGACTGTGTTTATGCTCCAATATATCAAAATGAGAAAAGCTCAAGTCAGCCTCAGTAAGGGAGGGGACATTTTCTTAAACACGATACATTACTGGATCAAATATTCCCGAACACTGCAGCATTTTAAACTGGATGAGTGTGTTAAGTGCATCCACTGTTGGTAACCAAAAGAAGTACTTCTCTATTTTGGTTGTAGTGACACGATCTACAGCTCCTACAGTTCAAGCTTCCTTTTTAAATAATGAGGTAATACTGATGAGGTGATTTGTTGTGTTCAACAAAAAACAACTAAGGTTAGCATCATTTGCACCGACAGGCTAAAGTTACACATTAGATTTACAATAAAGATGCCGTTCCCATGTTTTACCCTTTTCTTCAAACATCCATGAGCTCGTGTGAAGGCAACGTTTGTGGGGACACCCGAGCTGCTCACTGCTGAAAGGCCTGGTAGTAGTGAGGTAGGGAGCTGGAAGTGCTCATAGGAGGACTGCTGTATGCCTGAGGTAGCTGGCTGTGGTTGTGGGCCCTGGGGCCCTGGGGTACATGAGCCTGGGTAGGCTGGAAGAAGGAGAAAGGCCCTGGAGCCTGGGAGGACAGCCCAGTGGAAGAGGATGGAGAAGAGGTTGTGGTGGTGGTGGTGGTGGCGGCGGCGGCGGCAGGTGGATAGCTCATCACTAACCCCCCCATCCCCATGTGAGGGCTGTAGGGTGGCAGGCTGAAAGGCAAGAAGCCCAGCAGGGGCCCGAGGTCCATGTTAGTGGTGCAGGACAGCTCGGTGGAGGAGATGGCGGGGCTCCTGGACAGCAAGTGGGGGTCGCCGCCAGCACCCACCCCTTCACCCAGCACCTCCCTCTGAGGGGAGGCAGAAGTAGAGGTAGAGGAGTTGACTGCACTCAGGTGAGGGGGGGGGGCGCTCTGCAGGTCCAGCAGAAAACTGTCCACGTCGGCACGAGGATATGAGGTAGATCCGTGCTGGTACCTGGCCATGTTGCTATAGGGCTGCTGCTGCTGCTGCTGAGCCGCTGGGGGCTGTAGGTGATGGTGGTGGGGGTGAGAAGATTGGGAGGGCATGTGGCGACCGACGCCCATGCTCGAGGACAAGGAGCCCTGCATGAGCCCATGGGGGTGGCCCAACCCGGGGACAGGATTGGCCATGGGGTAGGAGTTGTACATGTCCCTGGAGTAGGTCTCCATGGGCTCCTTGGAGACGGAGCCCATATCAGAGGTCACGGGGCTGGGCTCCTCCTTCACTGGGCACTGGGTGGCGGGGGTCGGTGTGGCCACAGGAGTGCTGGGTGTACACGATGGCATCAACCCCGACTCCTGGGCATGGCTCTTCTTCAAGTGGCGGGTCAGGTGGTCCCTGCGGCCAAAGCGCTGCGCACAGCGCGGGCACAGGAAGTCACGGCGCCCAGTGTGCACTACAGCGTGTCGCCGTACATCCTTACGAGTGTAAAAGCGACGGTCACATCGCTCGCACGAGTACTTCCTCTCTCTCACTGGCACGGCGGCGGTAGTGTTGCCCTCTGACGGTGGAGGCCTGTCAATATGGCTGCCCAGGTGCTCCAGCAGGGAAGGCGCCCCCTCCGGGCAGGGCAGGCCCGCTGCAGCGCTGTGGGCTGCCACCAGGTGGCGTCTGTAACCCAGCTGGGTGTTGTACTGCTTGCCACACTCCTGGCAGTGGAAGAGCTGCCTGCTGGCTGGCTGGCTCTCCTGCAGCTGGCTCTTCAGATGGTCCTGCTGGTGGAACATGGTCTAACAGAAGGAACAGTACTGGCTCTGCTGCAGCACAGGGACTCTGGCCAAGAGCCGGAGCAGACACAGACAAGACTCATGAGGATTCTCCAGAGAGCGGACCATCAGCCTGCAGACCTGTGGTCGTTTTGTTAACTTAGAGTGCTAGAATTAATGCTAAGTGCTGTGTGTAGACTGTTTGATGGTCTCTTGTGGCAATGACTAGTGGTCTGTCCTGCCTTACTGGGGCAAGCCTGTGTCCAGCACTTGGTCTCTGTGACAGCAGCTGCCATAGCAACCCCAAAAGGGCTGCGGTGATGGGGAGCTTTGGAAGCTCTGACTGGGCTTGTGTGTTTCCTGAGAAGAGCTCTTGTGTTGGCCTGCGGTCTATTTTAGTATTCAGCAGCCCTGGACGCCGGTCACACAGCTGAATCACAGAGGCAGATCAACATCGCCACAGACCTGCAAGACAGGAAAGAACGGTGTCACTTTGTGCAACTGATACCTTTTGGTGTAAATGGTTATGAGGCAGCGAGAAGCACACTGGATGAGCTGACTTTAAGTAACAATAACTATATAAGAGCCAAACACAGGTCCGTGTAGTTTAGGCTATTGAAAAATGTATTTATTACCAGCCAATGTGTACCATTAATTTTTCACTTTTCTGAAACCTGTGTGCGCTAAGCTCCAACGCCATCTCTTGTCAGAAGTAATCTCCGCTTGGACCTTTCATTTCCCCTGGCTATTTAGTTCCAAAGAGCAATACAGAAGACATCAGGGTTGCCCCCTAAACGCTGAGGACCTGAATCATCAGTGGACTAGCCCCCCCGAGACAAATCACTGCACTTCTTTGTTTGCCAACATTACCGTACAACAGAAGTCACAGACGGAAACAGAGAGCAGAGCGACTCGTTGATGTCGGCTGCTGAATGCCAGTGAAGTCCACTAGACTACTTTGAACCAGACGCTGGCGCAACCTCATGTACTCCCGGCCAGCGCTGTCAGAAGCCAATCAGGAGAGAGGATTCTACAACTGACCTGTGACCAGGACCCATAGTTTTAATTTCTCTGACTGCGTTAAGACATCTGATGTTTTTACGTCACTAACGACGAAGGAAGACATCAAAACGTGAGTCTGACAGGTAAAACCTGAGACTTGACTTGTAGGCTGTCAGAGGAGTTTAGTGTGGCGGTGAGCTGCACTGTGACTGGGCAGTGGTTGTGAATAGTGTTTTTTCTTAGAATCCTAGGTATACTGAAGATAAAACATCAGTAATTAATTAAAAATCAAGTTTCAGAAGTAAGAATCTCCCACTTTAACCTACATGCATGTCATTAATATTTAAGCCTTAGCAGTTCTGCATAAGGACGTGCAGTATTTGGAGCAAGCAGCTCATGAACAATAAGGTGCAGGGTAACGCTCTGTGACCCGACCGATACTGGACGTTGAGGCTGATATTTGGGAGTTTAAAAACATCTGCTGAACAATCATGACCTTGATTTTGAACGAGATAGTGAGTTTACAAAGTGAAAATAAACTTGTCAGTGCTCTGTGGTGGACAAACCCTGTGATGGAGACGCTGAAGTACTGACTTGACTGGTTAGTTATCGACCAACATATTCACTGAAACATGTGCAGAAAGCGGCGTCAATGTGTCAGATACGTATTTAATCAACATTTCATATCGTCTTTGTTAATTGGATTATTGAACAGAGACAGTACATTAATAAAGGTTGCTGTGGTCCCGCAGGTTCTGTTGCTCAACTCGTCAACATTATTGTGACTTCCTGGCTTTTCACAACGAAACCTGATTACAGATCTGATTTGAATATTTGAGATTTAGGTACTTAGAAAGTAGTAGTTACTTCATGTTACTGTTTGGTAATGTAGTTACCTAATGAGGCCACCCCGGGGTTCCTATTGGGAACACGGATTTTACCTTTAGATGGTGCAACATGTAAGCCCATTCTGGACTTCTCAACCATAGATTTTTATTTTGTAGTTGAAGAGTTCTACGAACATATTAATAATGATATTAACGAAACGTTTTAGAGGTGCATATTCCTTATAAAGCAGGCCAATACTCTTGCTTCAGTATCTGTGGGAAGCAGTGTTGACTTAAAAGGGCAAATAGGGTCCTGCCAGATCCACCACTTTAGATCACTTTGTTTTGTTTCAACTGCCCAAAGAGTCCACTGCTGGGAGAAGCAGCCGTGCGTCATCATTTTCATTTAGAAAAAGGACCATTACCCCATGTAATTACTAAAGGTCTGAAAACAAATGGCTTTTTATTCCCGATCGCCCAGGAGAATGTTTTATTCCGTTATTACACACTTCCTGACATGTTAGTAAAACGTCTTTCTATAATCCTTATTTTACATTCGCACTTTGTCGAGGGAGCACAAATACGGTATGCAGAACATATACTGTAGTTTTCCTAATTATGAAGTAATCAAGCATTTGTTGGGGACTATTTCCTGCGGCGGATGAATCTCCCGTGTGGTGCTGTAGTGAGTGTTTGTGGCAGCAGGACGGTGTGTGTGGACGGAGTCCGGATAAAGCCCAGTGAGTGTGTGTGTGTTCACGGGGATGGAGGAGCAGCAGTGAGGCTCCCTCAGGTGGAGCCCTGAGGCCGAGAGGAAGGAGACACCTCAGGCTGTGAGACTCACTCAGCACTGGTTAGTGGAAACACTCACTGCTGGGTTGAGGCTGAACATGAAGAAACATATAGAATCTCACCAGACTGATGCTGCAACCTCATTACATTTTGGGGAAAGTACCGCACCTTTTACAAAAGTACCCGACAACTGTACTAGTTCATGTGGTGGGAAGGACTGTAATTCCTCTTGTGACACACCTGTGGTTTGGGGCAGTAGATATGAGACTGATTTGACGGACAGAATCCAGACTAAGCTGCTAAATTAAATATGTTCAGCCACTCAGGAGTGTCCACCAAATATTTAGACCTGCCAGGACCCGGATCACCACACGGACCTGGACCATGCTTCGGGAGGTGTAGCCTACCTCTAACATTCATACTAAATACCTTTATCATTTTACTTTAGTAATGTTTGCACATGGGACTTTAACTTTAAAATTATCTGTTTTCTCTAGTAGAGGCACTACGTTCACTCCGTCTTTGCACAAGCAGCGCAGCAGAGGACTAACTGAAGACTGCGTCCAGAGTCCGGAGCTGGTGGAGCTGGTGGTGCCATCTTGTGGGTCCTCAGCATGGAGCTGCCATGAAGCTTTAACCCGCACACTTTGTAAACCCTCTCCGTGGTGTTGAGCTAAGTGCGCGTTGTTGGAAACAAACGAAGCGGAGGAACCTTCCACCCGGGCTGATGGGAGCCGGACTTCGGGTCTACACCGGCGGAGTCGGGTGGGACGGGACGGCACCAGACCGGGGCTAACTTTGGCTGCTAGCCTGGCCGCGTCCACTAAATTCGGCGGCGGAGGGGAAATTTGGTTTCGTGAGTGGAGGTTTGCGTGAATTGTACCCCGGCTTCCTCTGGAGCGCAGCCGCCGCCTCGAGGCGCTGCGGCTGCGGGCGGAGTTCGAGAGTCCGCCGGGCCAGCGTGCTGTTTGAAAAACAAAAGAGGAGCGCTTCACTAAGTTGTGTCGGAGTTTGTCTTGCGGGAGCTAACTCCTCTCTGTTTTACCGAGCCGCGGAAAACTCCGGCTCCGGTCCCCGGACGCGGACACGACGCTACTTACCGACTGCGCCTCCGTCCCGCTGTCCCTGCGGCCTCCGTCCCGTCTCCACATCGACATTTTGAGAGAAGTTTTAAAGCTGCTCGTTAGAGTCAGTCCGGGCCTGGGCTGCTGGGCTGCTGGGCGCCGCGCTGGGAGCCATGCATTGTGGGAGAGTGACGTCACACCCCGGGCTCAGAGGAACTTTAGCAGGCCCCAGAGCTGTGTGTGTGTGTGTGTGTGTGTGTGTGTGTGTGTGTGTGTGTGTGTTATTCATATCAGTAGCATTTATTTGATATTGATAAGTCAATTATTAATGGTTAACACAGCCCTGTTCCCCTCTGGTTCGGCCAGAGGCTTCTGCCTCTTAAAGGAAGTTTTTCCTGGCTCATGGTGGGATCTGTTGGCTCTCTGTGAATAGTATTATGAAGGGTTCGGTCCAGACCTGCGCTACAGGAAAGTGCAATGACAGAACTTGTGTTATTTATTGGCTTTATATAAATAAAACTGAACTAAATTGCTTTTTAATTGCGAGGACTTATTTGTTAACCCACAACAGATACCTGCACCTATATTTATGTAATATAAAACTTAGAGAGATGGCCTGTTCCACAGTGTCCTGAGACTGCCTGCAGGTTGACAAGTCAGATGTGTGAATACGTACTAGGTAATGAGCAAGATCTATCAATCTGGCAGCCAGTGTAAATGAACAAACATGCCAACACTGTTGCTTTTTCACTCTTTACCAACTGTAATTCATCACTGACTTTCAATTACATGATATTCAACACTCAACAGCCTCAAAGGAATGTTCTCTTTCCCTGTAAGGAGTCTGACATCGTGTGTACGTGAAAGTGTGATGGGTTCTGGTGACATTCCTGGGCGGGTTCAAGCGAGACTGCTAGTATAAAATTCAAAATCGATGCACATGCTTACAGACTTACCCTCTCAAATTTGAACATTTTATTTGGAGTTTCACATGTTTTAAGTTTGTATATTCAACCTTGCTGTTCTGCAGGCAAAGCTCCACATTTTCTAATAAGCAGTCATGTTTTCCTGTTCTACAGTACAACCCATGTTCAGAATCAGGTTTCCAGTCCACGTTGGAAGCAAAGTCTTTCACTGTAGTAGTTGGTCATTTCTAGGGCTGAAACTAAACTCTTCTGTTTCATTATCAGTGAATCTACCAATTATTTTTTTGATTAATCATTCGATCTTTTGGTCTGAAAATCTTCAGAAAATAAAATTTTTTTTAAAAACCATTACCATTTCCAAAAGCCCAGGATGACAGCTTCAAAGCTGTTGCACTAATGAACGAATGAATGAATTGAGTAATGGTGTTGATCCGTGTGAACTGGCTTGTCGGTGGGTTTCCTTTGTTGACCCAAGAATCAAAAAGTTCTCACTGAGCATGAAAGTTCATTCTTGATGGAAATCTAAAAAGCTTTTACTAGCTTTTTCCGCAGCTTTCAAACGCACCTCACAGCCTTCATCAACGGATGTAGTCTGCTTATTATAATGGTCTCAGATTTCTTTTCCTGTCACCGTTAAGGTAATTTAGTCACCAGTCCGCCATCCTATTCATCTCATCGTATCACACGGCCCTAGTTTGGGCTAAATATTGTAAGCAAGCAACATCACATTACGAGTTATTGAGTCAAAATACTGTGATATTTGATTTTGTTAATGTTTTACATTCTCAAAGGGTCAAGTTGTGGTTGTGTCAGCCTCCACTCAAATACAGTGGAGGCAAATGGAATTGTATTTGTGCTGCTGGCAGCAATGAGAAATTAAACTTGCGCACAGCACTGTGTCCATGAATGTGTCCTGGTTACTCTGAATAATCCACAGACCTTTCTCTCACCAGTTCTCAGAGGGACTTTTGGGTTGGAGGGAGAAATCTCAGATATCTAATGACCTGGTCAAATCAAACCAAAACTCTCCTCATGGATAGATACCTTAAATATGCACAACACAACGCAGCAGTGAGGACAGTGTCCATACTCTGCCCTGCTGAAATACTCTCATGCAACATACTTGCTAGAATTATTTATCTTTGTGGCACTTGACTAAAAAAGGGTTTGTTCCATGATTTAATGACTCACAATGGTCATGATGTCGTCTACTCCGACTGTAACAGCACCTTCACATTATGCGCAGAGAAGAAATAGATCCTGTAGTCAGTGCAGCTTACTGTAGCCGGGTAGCCGTTTTGATGTTATTATGAATTGGACTACATTTTGCTGCTCCAGCAGATGGACTGTGGTCAACACATAGTATCTGCGTGCTCTTCTGATGTCAAACATGATTATGTGTATGCAGCATCTGTTCAAACGCACTCTTTGCATGCGGAGGGCTGGACGTTGTTTTGTTGCATTCCTGCGGAGGGTTTGACCTTTGACCTGGTTGTTGCATTCCACAGAGGCTTGTCCCGCAGCAGCCCCGCACTCACACCGCTCCTGTGCTACGGCGAGACGATGTGCGTTGAGCTACTCTAGGCGAGGCACTGGACCCAGAGCGACAGTTACCGCAGACCAGCAGGCACCGTCGTCCCGAGCTAAAGGAGCATCTTGCTTCGGGGGAACGCCGTGAACCTAGAACGCAGTTAGCCGTTGTGCTAAGCAGCTACGTCGCCGTCGCACTGAGGTTGCTTTGTAGACAGCCAGCTAGCCGCAGACAGCAGCGCAGAGGAAATGAAGGACAAACAAAAGAGAAAGAAGGAGCGGACCTGGGCTGAGGCGGCTCGCATGGTAAACGCTCTGTTTGTAGCCAGCTGCGTGTAAACAATGAATGGGGGAATGTTGGGTGACGGATCCAGATGTTGTGTTTGGACATTCTGCTCACGACCACAGCCTGGGCTCTGCTAACGGCACAATAGCAGCTAGCCGTTAACACAGCCGTGCTAGCCTAGCCAGCAGGCAGGTTATGTTTGGTTTAAATGTAACTGGGGGGGGGCACATTTTACATGTGCTGCATCTCTTTCTGGCTGCTGACATAAAAAGCTACGCAGCGCAACATGCTAACTCTTGCTAGCACGCTAACACCCTCCTCTCGTATTTTAAGCTCTTTGTTTGCTAGGCAGCAAGCTAGCTAGCTAGCTCTACGCTAATTGCCATCCCCGATTATTTCCAAAGAAACGTTAGCGCCACGATACGTTTATACGCCACCTGCCACCGAACCAGTCACGAAAACGTGACCGTGATATACTCGTCACGTTCATGTAACCAACTAACTCGGTGTAACAGTGGCTAATGTTGTTGACCATAATGCACGCCAACGCTAGCAGAGCTAATAGCTAACGTTAGCCACAAGTTAAGCTGTCTTGTGGATCCTCATTGGCCCCGAATGGTGCAGGGAAGTAAAATAAGTCCTGTTAAATCCACCAGGCTCTGTCGGTGGATCAGCGAGAAGCAGCATTCGTGTTTTTAAGGCAAACAGCTGAAAGGCGACGGACGTAAAGCACTGGCGAGCCGGGCCTGTTGTCACAGCAGATGAACTTTATGTCATTAAAATGCTCAGTGAGCAGCGGTTACATGTCGGACAGGTCAACGGGGGAAACGATCCTCAGTGTCAGGGCACTGCGGCCACTGGCTCCTCGGTGGGCTTTGGCCAGGCAGGCCTCTGCTCTTATAGCTGGCGTATACAACAAACACGGGCAGAGAACGCAAGGGGAGAATGAATTACCTGGTTTTGTTCCACATCGACAGAAGCCCACATTCAATGTCTCTTAGCCGTGTACAGTTACATCAATCCTGAGCCATGGGTGTGACATGAGAGGAATTCTGTTTAGTCCTTTTGTTTAAAGTGAGACAGTCAATTAAAGGAAGAGTTGGGGAATGTTCTAAAGCATATCCCTGATTTGTACTGACTGCAGATGCTGTACATGGGACGGATTTGGTCTCACCATGTAGCCTTCACTGCTGTCCTCTTCATTAGCTGCAACTATACAATCTTAAGTGCAGTCCAGTGCACAGCGTTGCTTTTACGCAGCTTATAAACGACAGTTTTTGTTAATACTGCTCAAGGGGTATTCATTCAACTATATGTTTATTATTGAGGACTGGCCCACATTATACTGAATTATGTTTCTAATGTTCTTCCCCCGTCCTGTTTGTAAATGGGGGGTAAAATATTAGAAAGCCCTCAATATAATGCAGTCCAGTCTTCGGTAATTAACATAGTTGAATTAACACCTCTCTGACATAATCGGTCAGAAATTAACATTATTGTCTTCGTAATGGTAGAAATTATGGCTGAGCTGTTGTATTGGATTTTACATGTGTACCTAATAAAGTGGCCACTGAGCGTAGAGCTCAGTACATTAGCAGCTCCAGCATCTGCAGCAACAAAACAAAATCAAAACATTCATATGTTGGACTCAAAGCTTATGCCAAGTCTCAGTTATTCAACAGAATGTTGAGTATATGCATAAAACCTTTACTGGAAAATATAAATATTTATTACATTTGTATCAGTGTTTATGAAGAACTTCATCTTATTCATCAGCATGTAGTCCCGAGCCCTTTCAGACACGAAACAACGAGGAGATTCTTCTCATGTTCCTCTGGTGCTGTGGAGACAAAAACAACCTGTACAAGTAACTATCAGCCCAACACATCATGTGAGCGAAGAGGAATTAATGAGTCCCATACTTACTGTCTTGTCGGACTTACACAACAGGCAGCAGAATTCTCTTATTGATGAAACTGATTCTAATGTTGATTCAGGGATTCACTTGTAAGAAGCGGGATGAGCACACACACACACACACACAGTTGTCATTAGTTGTGGTTTCAGTGGCAAAACAAGATTTAAATCCTTTAATATCATTAGCTTTCTACTCATTGCTGTTCTCAGGCACCAAATACCCTGTTCCTTTAACGGTCCTGTCTTGGCTGAATAACAAAAGGGCATTCATTTAACAAATAAATGAAGTAGCAATATTAGATATTTCATGTCTGACGCTGACACTCATTGACTAATACTAAGGAATGAGCCAGAGGTGGACATGCCAGGGTTTTTAAATATTGGACTTTGCGAGAGATGGTCAGGTTGTTTCAAAGACGTCTGTTTCTGTGGAAGAAGCTTAGTGTGGATGGAGGCTGAAACACAGAGAAATAGATGTTTTTAATTTCAGCCGGCTTAATGTGGACGCACTCTGAGGAGATATGTCAAGTTTTTTTTAATTGAAAATGTTACAGCAGCGTGTGAAAAGACACCCGTGTGGTGCATTGATAGTACTGGTGACTTTGCAGTCTTGCAAAGAGGACAGAGACAGAGGACAGTGTCTTCTGAGAGTGTGAAGCTCAATGGATAACTTAAAACGTCACATTGCCTGACTTGGATAAAACATAACTTTACTGTTGCTCTGACTGAGACGTTGGCGTTCGCTTATCACAGATATATCATTGTCTCCGTATGTGTCGCCCAATCAGTAACAAGAAAGTTTAGAACTCTATTGACATGAATGATGGCTGGAAAAGGCTTTCCTGAAGGATCATTGATGACACATTATTTTCACTATCAAAAATCCACCTAATATTGATAATAAGGACTTGGCCACACCTCCACCTGCAGTTTATTATTGTCTTAAATATTTATGGGCTTCATTGTTTCTATATACTGCTATATTCTTTCATTTGTGCTGTTTTATAGTTTTGATCATATCATTTCCAGTCAAGTTTACTACTTAAAATAAGTGTCTGCCTGTCTGTCTATCATTGTCTGTCTGCCTCTTTGTGTCTGTCTGTTTGATATTGGTGAACGCTGCCATAAGGACTCTGTTGGCCGTTACAGACCTGTACCAGCTTTTCTATGCTGTTAGTAGCCTTAATAATTGATAGGAACATTATTTAGTTGGTTTTTTTTTGGCGAAGAATTGCTTCTTTAAAATAGCTAATACCATTTTGAGATAGTGGGTCATGTTAAATGAATAGGCTAAATCTATATCGATCTTGATCTGTCTTGTATTTAGAGTTTTTTTCTCAACAGCGCAGAAGTGTTCGTCAGTCTGTGTGGTAAAAACAATGTGGATGTTTTCCAGGTGTTGGAGAACTTCTCTGATGCACCAATGACTCCCAAACAAATCCTCCATGTCATCCAGACCAAGGGGCTAAAGGAAATGAGGTCTCACACTCTCACGCACACACACACACACACACACACACACAAGCACACAGAAGCACACAGTTATGATGCTGATTGCAGTAACCGATGTTCGGTATGTGGCAGAGCTAACCTCAGTGTAGAGGTACAGGGTTGCAGTGCATCATTCAGTCCAGAGTGCGTCATTGCTTCCTGAAGCCTGTAGATACCGTGGTGACTGTTACCCCATAACAAACTGTGTAAGTTGAGGTACACTTAGGGCTGTCACGATCATGACATTTTAGTTAATGACTAATTGTCATACAAATAATTGCGACTAACGATTTAATTGTCTTTTTCTGTTCATTTTATGCCACTATTGTTGTATAAGCTTAGTAATAGTTGGGTGGGGTGGCGTCGGGTGCGAACTACTTTAATCTGCTCACTTTGCTTTCCCCCACACACTCGCACACACCTACACCTCTGGTCTCTGCACACGCGCCGCCTCTTCCTGTTTCTCTCTCCCTGTATGCGTCTGCTCTGTCCACACTTATGTTTTATAAAGTCGCCCAAAAAACACAACTGGCGTTTTTGGATTTTTTTTTCACCTGCGATTCTGTTTGCACAGCAGCAGCTGAGCCTCGTGGGCTGGAGGCTTGTTGTTAATGACGTCGCCTATCGGAACCATCGAAACCAACATGGTACCGAATGGCATCGGCACCAACAAACAATGACATAAGTGGACCTACATTAAACAGGAGATGCGCTCTCTGTTTTTCTCTGCAGGGCGTGCGCTGCTGTCAGTAGGCCGCACGGGAGGGATAGAGCGAGGGGACGTTGTCCACTAGTCAGTCGGCCGCGGATGGATTAAAAAAAAAAAAAAAAGAAGCTAAAATGGGTCGCCAAATATACTTTGGTCACCGTTAATATACCTGGGCGGCCCGACAGTAAAGTCTGTGTGGACATAGTGATGGAAATATGACACAGCCTGTTAGTTTTTTTACAGGTGAATGGAAACCATTCTGTCGATTTATACAACGTGATCGTGGTTTGCTCTAATAATTGCGCTCAGACGATTACGTAATCATCGTGTCAGCCCTAGGTACACTGTCATCTCAGTAGCCACGTTGTAATGTATCTTTTGTATTTTTACCAGTCAGTGAACTGATCACACATCAACTGAACATGTCACTCAATGTGTTTTATTTCCTTCTACATGGACGACTCGGCCTGCTGCTGACCTAAACAGGAGGTAGGTTGGAGGACCGTAGATGTTTCACTGCTTCTCTCCTGTACCCACACATCTGTCCTCTGCTTCATGCTCTGTGATATTCTCCAAGGCCCCTGCTTACTCTTACTCGGTACTCAACATCACGAACTGTGGAGAACATTTCACCTGCAGGAAACACCCAGTGATGGTTATAGTGGACATGTCTGATGGTTGATGATGATTCAAATGAATTGAATTTCAAGACATCACCTTGAGCTGGGAGGATATCTGGGTTCCTTAAAAGAACCTGCAAGTTTGTCTGTGTTTTAAAGCTATTAGTTTTATGCTTATTGATTGGATTGATTTTTGTCAACTGGAAGGAAGCACTGGCTTGTCAGTCCAAACCACAGACTGTATATAAAGATGGACGACGCGTCTCCGCTTCCTCCCGCTGCACTAAATGAAGCCAAAATATCCGAGATACGGGAGCTGCCATCTCTCGCCGGTGACGTCATTAGGAGCCAGAGTGTGCGCAGCAGTGATTGGAGTTGGAGCCGCGGGAGAAACAAACTTCAGAACGATGAAAACTTGAGCGTACATCAGCGTGATGAGAACTAAGTAAATAACAAGGATACGGCGTTAACGTTTGACTCGAAGATTCCCACTTCTGTGCACCGGTTGGTGACATTAACGCCCAATAACTAGCTTGCTACCTGCTAAATATCATCCAGAAAATCAAGTGATGCAATTATCATTTACTTTCACAAAGATTTCCCACGTTGCAAAACCACACAGTCCACATAGACATTGTCCTGAGTAGTACACAATACTTTAAAGTACTGTTTAAGATGTCACATCAATAGGTAATCATTTGGGCAAAAATAACAATTGCACTCTTTCATATACAGTGTGGATTGCAGTATCTGCAGAAAGCCAGCAGACATTAGAGTAAAGGTTAAAAGGACAATGGAGTCTTCGACTGTAACTGTAGTAGTTGAGGTCCAGCTTGAAGGTGTCAAGATTATTTTCATTATTGAATAATCTGTCGATCATTTTCTCCATTAATCAATTAGTGGTCCATAAAATGTCAGCAAATCATGATCACTGTTTCCCGAAGCCCACGGTGACGTATATTGAGTTTACGGTCATAGAGGACTAAAGAAACCAGAAAATAACACGAGAAGCTGAAATCAGAGAATTTGGACTTGTTTTCCCTTTATCAATGATTCAAAAGGATTAATCGATAGTTGGCGATTCATTTAATAGTTGACAACTTATCGATTAATCGTTCCAGCTCTATCCAACATTGTTAATAGAAACAACCATCACTTTCTCAGAAGGAACAACAGATTCCCACGTTATGTTGTTCTGTGATGATGAAGGGTTCTCCAAGGAGTGAGTCCCCGGGACCCACAGGTGGTCAATTGGGTGGGTCCCCAATAACATTTGTGCTTTTTAAAATTATATTACTTTAAAAAAGAGCAAATTCCAAAAAGGATTATATTATATATTTTAAACATAAATAAATGTTTGTAGCACCGCAACAGTGTTTACAACAGCAAAGCCACTATATAAACTCGATAACATCTCCCTGGAGACAAGTCTGAAATGTCATTAAAATAAATCATATTCCTGACATCAAAATGCTGCGTGGAGTTTAGAAAGAATGAGGGAGTCAGACATAAGCCAGTATCAGACCTATATCCTTCCTCCTGCCTCTGCTGCTGCTGCTGCTGTGATTCACTGCAGGTCATTTACCTGGTGGGGGGGGGGGGCTGCTTTGTCTCAGCCAGCAGGAAGTTCACAAGAATGCGCCAACTTTCAAGATTGGTGACAAACTAAGCTACACAGTTTGACTACATATGGGCTTCTTTTTTGGTAACAATTCACTACTGGCCTCTCTGCTGTGTGTGGCCGTGTGGCATCGTTGTATCGCTCACCTGCTTTCATTAGTCTTGTTTACACAGGGATGTACTGTTGTGGCAAGCTTCGACTGGTAACTGTGTGTGCGTGTGTGCGCAGTGGTACAGCTCCTTTGGCCTGCCTGGTCACCATGCTGCACTCCCAGGTGAGGGGAGACCGAGTCAAGAACAGCATCTTCTTCAAGCTGCCTGGACGGATGAGCCTGTTCACTCTCAAGGTACTCAACCACGATCCTCTTCACTCTCAACGCTGCTGATAAAACGATTTTTTGTCCTTTTGCATTACATCATAATTGGTGTTTTGGTAGAAAATTGCTCCAAAAAGTTGCATCTGAAAACGGCTTGACACAGTTTGTCGAGCTAATCCACAGGGCCATCGTGAATATTGTTACTGGGAACTCTTTTCTAGTGAAATCCACCTGCTGACCGACTTATTGATGAGATGATCTAGTTAATGATGCTACTGAACATGATGCACACAAACACAGTTCGACCAGCTGTTTTTGCAAGACGAGTCAGCTAATCTGTTGCTTTTATGAGTTTCACAATGTCATGTAATCCAGTGACATCAGTATGGAAAGCACAAGAAGCCAGGATTGATGGCTACCTGTATGTTTGCCTATAGGGATATATACACGACGGGGTACATCCGACCTGTTCAATCAGACAATACTGAAGTTATCAGTGCAGAGAACACGGTTTTCCTTCAGATGATAACGCTGTACTGTTCACACTCTGTAGAAGAACGCCCTCCAGTGGACAAAGACAACATCAGAGTCGGAGACACCAACCGAGCCGGCCGGCAGCACACCCACCCCATCTTCCAGCAGCAGCACCCCTGCAGCGGGCTCGGCCGTGGCCTCGGTCGGCCCAACCGAGGCCACTGAGCAGGAGAGCTGTGACTCCACTGAGACCACCGCTGCTGCCAGCGGAGACAATGACGGTAACACCACACCCCAGAAACCCGGCGTTATGTTCACCAGAGGCCGCTCCTATAGGGTTTTTCCTTTATGGGGGGCTAGTCACACTGAGCACCATTTGACTGGTTTTTCCATTAGAGTATGGTGTCGCTCACCACGATCACCTGAGGGGGGTTTCTAGCTGCTGACGTAACCAGAGCGACGCGTTTGTCCTCGTGATGCTGTAAACAGCATGGAGCTCTTGGTGCTTGCTGTTCTTTATATCAGTTTTGTTGTATTGACCAGTCGATCGCTTTTTGTGACGGCATCGCTTTGCTACCAAGCAGGACCACAGCAGCGCAGCTAACCCCTACTGTAGTGCAAATGCATGTCATCACGGCACCTCTTGGCACTGGGCGGCTCAAGTGGACCGATCGACTGGTGTTGGCACTGGCCATAGCCCCGTGTTCAGTTTACTTATTTAATGTTTGTATTGGGACAAGTATATAGCATGAAACAATGCCACATACCACAATGACTCTGCCTCCTGCTGCAGTTGCCTGGTTTCCCTCTTTAAGAATCTAATCTTACCACCTTCACCACCACGCTCGAGGGTACCTCAGTGGTGGTAATGATTGAGGGGAAAGTGCTGTCCTTTCACTTCTCTGATTTATCCTGTTGGTCCGGAGAGAGAACCAGTATTCCTCACAAGCCGACTTTAGTTCATGCAAGTGGTTAGCCC
>CM022479.1:160840-183730 GCA_011952105.1 Coreoperca whiteheadi
GAAATACGCGCCACTCCAACAACGGTCAATGTGTTTTGAGTGCGCCATCTATTGAGGAAACGTGGGCATTGCAGGGAAGGGGGAAAAAAGGAGGTTTTTACTATAATTTGGACAAGTTCGGCGGGCCGGATTAAAAAGCCTAACGGGCCGTATGTGGCCCGCGGGCCGTAGTTTGCCCATGTCTGGGTTAGCCCCACACCCCGTGCCTAGCGGTGATCCCAGACACCCTGTGAGGAAAGCTCATTCCAACCACCTGCCGGGTTTCCCTCAGGAGAGTTGCGGTGTTAAGCCACCCAGATGCTTCTCAGGTTCAGCTTAGTTAAAGTAACTGTTTACGGAGTCGGACACTTTATTGCTAACATTCTAACATTAAAGTTTTCCCTTTAACTACTGATATATAAATGATCGTGTAATGTAAAGTCTTAACTTATATAACTGAATTTCATTTGAATCCATTTACTTTAGCTCCATCTTTACCAGAGTTGGTAAAAGGACGCTATCGGCGGTCATTTGGCCGTAAACAGTGAGCGCTGTTGTTGTAAACGTTGAGAAAGGTGTGTGACAGAGTGGAGTTGTAAATGTTTCTTTCCCTGAGCTGCAGCCTCGGTGGACGAGAGCTCGTCCAGCGCCTCCTGCTCCACAGAGCCTCCGGCTCCCAGCAGCCAGCCTCAGACCCGCCTCAGCAGGGCGGCAGGACAGCAGGGGCGTACAGACGCACAGCAGACCCAACATGCTCAACACGCCCAGACCAGACTGAGCCGCTCGAGACAGGTCAGCACCCTGCATGACGCCACTGGCTGCTCCATGTTCACAATGGAAATAGTAACCATTGTACAGTTTGTTTTAGGGTTGAATGTGAGTAGTATTAACTCCTAAAGGACCTTCTCACCATGTTTAAATCATTAGCCATGTGTTTGGGCTTGATCTGTAGAGGGACAGGAAAACAGTGCTGCTGAACATACTGACTGTAGAACTGTCTGCTGTCTCCACCTGTCCATCCCACCATTTGTGTTACTACAGTCAGGGAGGCAGAGGAAGAAAGCCGTCATGATGCCTCGTGTTGTCCTCACCCCTCTTAAAGTGAATGGAGAGCATGTCCCCTCAGGTAAGAAGCAGTCTTTAGTCCTGAGAAAAACTACACACCAGTAATGAAAGTCAGAATTCAGAACGCTGCATGAACCTGCAGGCAGTTTTCGCATCAAGACGGAGCGCTCAGTTAAACGTGTGGATTTTACTGCGGCAGGGCCCATGAAGAGGAGTCGAGGAGGGGTGGATGTAGACTTTGAAACACCAGGCTCCATCCTGGTCAACACCAACATCAGAGCCCTAATCAATGTGCGGACCTTCTCGGCCTTCCCCACACACTCGCAGCAGCAGCTGCTGCAGTTGCTGCCAGAGGTGGACCGACAGGTGTGGTGTTTTTCTGTCCTTACCGTTTAGCCCCAGCTTTTGTGTCTGTTGTTGACGTTAACTAACCTAATCTAACTATCACACGCACACAATTAGAAAAGAATAAAACCAATGTTTTGGACATTTAGTGCACCAGCAGGAGTCAACATCACAGACCATTACTCACTCATAAATTGTGACTTTAAAGCTAAGTAGCTATTCATTGTGTTGCTAGGTTTGCCATCAGCTCTTACCAATGTCACGAATTGCTGTTAATTAGTTGAAAAAGGCCCAAACATGGAACACTGCTCTATATTTGTGCTGCACACAACTATCAGCAGTCAGGTTGGAGTTGAATACGACAAACTGCACTAGGGTGTCATTGAGGACAGGTTGCAGTGTGCTAGCTCAGCCACACACTGTGCAATACTGCCTTTTGTACATTGTGTCCTCTCTCCTTGCAGACTGGACCTGATGGTATGGCCAGACTGAGTAGTTCAGCTCTCAACAATGAGTTCTTCACCCATGCCTCCCAGAGCTGGAAAGAGAGGCTGGCAGAGGGTAAGTGATTGGTCAACCATGGACAAGCTGCCACATTTTACTGAGACTTCTGCCTAAAACATCACATTAGATGAGACCTGATGGGAATGTTTTGATTGCTGTGGAGAAGGAACTAGTGATAGCACCAAAAGGTTGTTATGAAGAAGGTGAGGAAATCAGAAAAACAAGAACCCCACACATGGTGTGAATGAAAAGGAGGCCGTACAGTGTAGCAGTGTAGCTGCTTATTAAGTGAAAGGCAGCTAAGTCGGTGTTGGTTTCACTTCAAAAGGTTCAGTTGTGGAGCTACTCATAAACCTTCACATGTCTTTGACCCGTTTTAGGTGAGTTCACCCACGAGATGCAGGTGCGTTTCCGGCAGGAAATGGAGAAAGAGAAGAAGGTAGAGGCGTGGAAGGAAAAGTTTTTTGAAGAGTACCATGGGCAAAAGTAAGAGCCAACCAATTTCATCCACGTCTGAATTCACTGTTCACACAGCAGCCATATTAGGTCATATTTGCGGGGGTTCGTTTTAAGTTAGAATATTAATATTTATTAGTTGACCGAACGTAATTGACAGCAAGTGTTAGCAAGTGTTATTTAGAAAAACCTTGATGTAGATATTTGTTTTTGACCGCATGTTTTAAGCCATTTATTTCCATCTCGCTTGCCTTAAGTCCATGCAGTTTAGACACCTGGAGTGTGACCATCAGTCATGGCCACTGTGATGTGCGGACAAATGTCAGTGTTTCCACAATGTGCTAAAACCTCGTTTGTTTACCGGTAGGTCCGGCCTGACGCAAGAGGAGTCCCTAAAGCTTACCATGAGTGAAGCCAGTGAAGTTGCAGCCAGTGTGCTGGACAGTGATGTGGCTGTGGTTGCAACTGTTGCGCCCAAGAGACGCAGCGTGGGTCGGCGGAGGAGAGACGGAAGGATGAGGAGACGCACGCGGGCTGACTTGCGCCGCAGGGCCCGCAGGACCCTCTGCAAGGCCGCTCCTCCAGCCCTGCAGTCTGGAGAAGCTGCGGAGGCCAGCGCTGCACTGGACATCTCAGCGGTCTCCGTTGGCTCTCCCATGTCCGAAAACACGTTGGTTCAAGCCGAGGTGGTGCTGCAGGCAGAGTGTGGCGTGGAGCTCCCAGCTGAAAGTGCCTCCATGGAGCCAAAGGCTTCTCCCACTCCGGAGCCAGTCACATTTCCAGCCCCCACTCCCACTCCCACTCCCACTGCCACTCCCACTCCCACTCCCACTCCCACTCCCACTCCCAGCCCCAGCCCCAGCCCCGCCTCCACCAGCGCGAACGAAGAGCCCGAAGTCACGGCCCGCTTGCTGCCAGAGGAGGCTGCACCTGCACTGGCTTCCACCTCCTCCCCTTCCTCTTCCTCCTCATCTTCTTCGTCTGCCTCTTCACCCGCCTCCTCACCCTCCTCACCTTCTGATAGACAGGGAGCTTTTGCCGCAGGCCTGGACTCTTCTTCATCTTCCTCAGCGTCCTCCAGTGCCGCAGTCGCCGCCGATCCCCTGGATGACACTGCCTCAGTGGTCACCTCCATCACAGGGGGTACCGCCACCAGCAGCCGTGAGAGCAGCCCCTCGGCCAGCCCAGCCACCACCCCTGTACCCAGCGCCCAGCTCAAGGAGCAGAAGAGAAGGCCAGATGAGGCTCAGGCCTTCTCCAGCTTCCCCGAAAAGAGGCCGCGGCTGGACGACCGTCAGTCCTTTCGTACCACAATTGACAGTGTCCGTTCGGAGAAGCCGCAGCCGACAACAGAGGAGCCCAAGGTGCCGCCTATCCGGGTAAGACTTTATTCCATAAACCTAAAGTCTCCAAGGCTCCTTATCTGTTCACGGGATTTGTGCACGGACATAATTTGCTTGTTTTGAATTGAGTTGTTATGCAGGTAAAGTTTGACCCACTGTCCTTGTGTGTCTGTCCCAGATTCAACTGTCCAGAATCAAACCTCCCTGGGTCAAAGGGCACCCCACCTACCAGATCTGTCCCCGGATCGTGCCCCCCGGCGAGGGCTCGCGGCGGTCGGGGACGGGGGGCGCGCGCACCCTGGCGGACATCAAAGCCCGCGCCCAGCAAGCCCGGGCCCAACGCGAGGC
Source organism: Coreoperca whiteheadi (assembly GCA_011952105.1). Lineage (NCBI taxonomy): Eukaryota > Metazoa > Chordata > Actinopteri > Centrarchiformes > Sinipercidae > Coreoperca > Coreoperca whiteheadi. Next base: position 164,881 of record CM022479.1, read on the forward strand.
CGCTGCTGCTGTTGCAGCCACTGGCGACGGGGCAGGGTCGGCCGGGGTCAGGCTGCGGCCTGCTGCTGGGCTACCGGATAGCAGCAATGGACGACGAGCGCGAGAGCATCCAGGACCTATCGAGCCCGGAGGAGGAGGTGGAGGAAGTGGAAGAAGGGGAGGTGGTGGGATGGAGGAGCAGGGATCGTCTTCAGGCGCTAATTCGTCTGGAACACAACTACAGCTTCTCAATGTAGAGCCCCAGCCCTCCCCTTCCCTGTCCACTACGTCAACCTCCATGTCCTTAGAGCTCCCACAGACCCCAAGCCCTCCTCGAGAGGAGGCAGCGGAGGGGCCCGAGGCTGGAGAGGAAATAAAAGCAACATCAGCCAGTGCCCAGAGCTCCTCCAATGGGCTTACGGACAAGGCAGCCGAGTCACCAGCTCCAGAGCCTGACGCTGTATCTCAGTCTTTGGCCCCCCAGCGGGCCAGGCAAAGCCAGGTGCCTGAGTCTGCTGCTGCCTTCTCAGAGAGGGCGGGTCACGGTTGTGAAAAACCCTCACTGGCCCCAACCTCCATCCCAGATTCACTACCCAGGTTCGGGGCTCAGGGTGTGGACGTTATTCAGACGTTGGCCAGCTCCTGTCATCCCAAAGAGCAGGTACAAGGGAAGGAGGCTGGACTGGGCGGTGTTATCCAGCATGGTTCCCACCATGTGGATCCCCTCGACATATTCTCTCACTCAGCTTCAGAGAGACCGCAAACAGACGCATCCTCTCCCCAACATGTGGACTCCTCTGTTGGAGAGAAAGATGACGAGGCTGGGACACACAGCGACTCCACGGAAACTGCTTCGGACTGTGAGAACGAGAGCCAGGAGGATGAGCAGCAGCAGCCTGACCAGGACTGGTGCCCCCAAATGAGCACCCAGAGAAACGGCCAGCTGGTCATCTGCAGCCCCCCTCCTCAGAACCAGCAGCCAGTCATCCAGGCCCACGTGTCCGGCCGCCAAGGTCAGACTGTCATTCAGCATTGTTTCCCCAATGGCCTGGCTCACCCTCAGTATAGCCACTCCCATTCCCAGGACCCCCCGCAGGGGCTCAGGGACACCAACGTTGTGGTCAAAATGGAGCCTGGAGATGATTGTAGAGTCCCCAGAGAGAGCTCTGCTGAAGAGGAGTGTCGTGGAGGTTTAAAGCCCTCTGTCACTCACCCAACTGCTGCAGCTGCCTCCAAGAGACTGGCAAGCTCAGCCAGACCAGTGTCCAGTGTGGAGGCCAACAACCCTTTGGTGACTCAGCTGCTGCAGGGCAGCCTGCCCCTGGAGAAAGTTCTGCCCTCACACTCTGCCAACAGGCTGGATATCAACCGATTGCCAGGACCCCAACCCAGACCACCAGTGGCAAGGACCCCAGGGCCACGCAACAGACCTGAGGTCTCAGCCCAGTCTCCTAGCCCAGAGCTGACTGCAGCCTCTCAGATCCGCAACAAGTCTCCAACAAGCCGCCCAGTCTCCTGTCTGATGGAGGCCCCAGCCGCATCGCAGTATCAGTCCCAGCAGGCCCCCGGGGCTGTCCCGGTCATCACTTCTCTGCCACCCTCCTCATCCTCCTCCAGTTCTTTGTCCTACAGAAGTAAGTCAGATCTTAGCTCTCAGACCACTGTGGAGTCTGCCGTTATCAAAGACTCTCATGGTCCTCAACCCTCACAGGGGGCAACTCCAGACAGGTCCCAGCCATCCCACCAGCTCACGCCCAATGGCCCCTCCCCTCCGCATGCAGACCCCTGTCCCACGGAGGTGGTGCCTACTATTAAGATCAACTGGCGGCCCCCCCACCCTCACCAACAGCAGCTGTCTCCTGCACCCACCGTAAAGAATGAAGTCGGTGTGCGGCCCTCTTGCCAGGCTCTTGCCAAATCCTCCCCCATTAAACCCATGAGAGTTACCAAAAAGGAGCCTGGGAGCTCTGTGGATGGCTACCTGAGCGGCGGGGCGATGGAGGGACTCCTCAACATGGAGATGACTTTAGCCAGGATGGCAAAGAAAGAGTACAGCAAAGCTCCCTACTCCTCTTGCTCTCCCTCCTCCTCGTCCCCCTCCTCCTCTGCCTCCTCCCTTCCCTTCCAGCTGTACGGGAAGTTCCCGAAGCAAGGTGGAGGTGTTGGGGGAGTGAGCTACACAGCCAATGTGTCAGTGATGGACAGTGGCGGTTTCTCCCGGAGCATGGCGGATGGCGTGCTCCAGCTGAGGCCCCGCTTGGCCTCAAGCCAGACCACCCTGAGCATCCAGGCCTTTACTGACAGTACTGCTGACGAGGTGGCGCTCAAGTGCTCGTGCCGCCTCAAAGCCATGATCATGTGCCAAGGCTGCGGTGCCTTCTGCCATGACGATTGCATCGGGCCCTCCAAACTGTGCGTGTCATGTCTGGTGGTCAGATAGTATGTTGACGTCCCTGTGCACTGTAGAACTGCTATCTGAACATTATCAGCAGCAGGACTGGGGGGCCTCCGCGGTGCGCAGAAGCCTGATTAGGGTGGAGCACACAGGCGGAGCCTGACAGGCAAGATTTGCCTTGTACAATATAATTGGTCTGAATTTTTTTGTTGTTGCAGATTTTCTGATTTTTTTTTTTTTTTTAGCTGTACTGATATAATATTATTATTATTATTGTTATTGTTATTATAATTATTCTTGTGAATTTGGGGCATGATTGATTGTAAATTGTGCCTTTTTTGTTTTCTCTCCTCAAAAACATTTACCTCATCTTATCTTGCTCCACCTGTCATCATTTGGTGGCCATCATTGTTTCAGTCCCTCGTTTCCTCAGCAAACAGGGACTAATTGTTGTCTCTTTGCGCAAAGAAGTATTTTTTTAACCATTAAAATGAGTAAATGACGTTTCTCTGGTTTGTTTTGCCTTATTTCTTGTCTGTGCTTAACGTTCACTACATTGAAGCAAGAAAGTGATCACTGAGCGGGTCCTTCCATCCCCGATCCTGCCTACCTCCAACATGAGAGACCCAGACGGGTCTTTACCCGCAGACTGTGTAAACGTAGCGGCGGTCCACACCACCAAATTAGGTTTCGATACCATGTGTCTCCAGGGCCAGAATCACCAATGATGATACTTTTTGTTATTAAAAGCAGATAACGCACTAACTTGTAGAGCAGTGTGCCGATGATGAGGGGACACCAAACATTTAGCGTTTCTTGTTATTAATGTGTTAATTAATTCATGAGTTACATGCATGGTAACTGTTTAATGTGTGAGTTCTCAGAATGTGATTTATGTGAATTGTTTGGTATTGATACTCAAAAAAAGCACTGAGGAGCAGTCGTATTGATCTGCCCAACCCTAAAGGAAGACTGGAACAGCACACACTGATCAGCACCTGATCAGAAACCTCTGTCCCGATGAGACCCTGCGACGGGAGGCTGGCGGTAGATGTGTAATACAGCTGTGCACTTGTCCTAAAGAAGATGATAAATAGGCTCTGAGCAGTAGTGCGCTTTAACTGATCAGTGATCAGGTAATGGCTGCTTCCGATTCTTGTAGCGTTTTTATTCCGAGCTTGACCAACTTTACATTTTGACAAAATATGAATAAACAATACTTGATCGCTGGCAAGAGACAGAGTACGTAAGGGGGGGGTTTCCACAGGACCCAATCATGTATGGGCACTGTTGTTTTTACTCAAAGTAAAAGAGCCTGTTGTTTCTTACATCCTACATCTAATAATCAATACAAGATTCCAATCAGTCCAGTCCACATTTACTGCGGGTTAACCTTTATTTCAAGAGCAACTTAAAGACTAATCCATACACAGCCATCAGTAACACATAGACAATACAAAATAAATATTCACCATCACTTTGTTCTTTATCACCAAATAAATACCAAATATGTGCAGCTCAATATTCCCAGTGTATTGCAATGTACTCAAAATAGTTTGTGAAAATAAAAAGGAAAATCATATAAACAGAAGCACCAAAAAAAATCTTTAGAAAATTATTAAAAAACTTTCAGTTACAAAATATTTGCACTTAAAAAGATCCCAGTATTTTAAATAAATAATAAGTTATATAAAACAATTCATAGTTGATATCTTAAAATATTTCCTCTTTGTTCAACAATGCAGAGGAAATGATTCCCTTCTCTTGGTTACTGTTTAAAGTCTTCTCAGGTAGCATTTTGAAATAAGAAATAAACTTAATAAATAGATAATGATAATAAATAGGCCAACAAAAAGTAATACAGCAGACATGAATAAATAAGTTGTTATTAAACCAACATTTGCAGAGGACTTAAATAGTTACACAGCAATAGTAAGAATGAATCTATAAACTAGTCCTGGAGGTGCAACATCACTATGCTCATATAGAATACTATCAACATTATTGAGTGGAGACGGGATATGTTCACTAACTAACTAACTAATCTGCTCAGCTCGGGCTGTGTCATACCTTCAGATGCTCACAGTAACGGTTTGATTCCACACTTTACATCCACACCCTAATCTGTCCACGCTCATACCGTCATAAAGCAACATGCAAACAGCAAACAAACGCAAAGAACAGATGACAAAGTTCCAAATGAGAAGAACTAATTACATACAGTATCTAAAGGGTTTGGAAAGAAAGATGGGTGTTGTCACTGCGATGGCCCGCCCCCTGCCCTCCTCCTGTCCGTCACACCTCGATGCCCTTCACCGCCTGGTTGATGGACTCGAGCAGAGCCCGGTTCTCAGGGTTCTGGTAGCAGTCTTTATTAGTAAACATGTGGGTCAGGGTTTCCACGTAGCTGTCGAAGTTCTGCTCTGACAGCGGCTCCTGCTGAACACACAACAAGCCGAAGGTTACAAATCCTGTCCACAACGTTTCAATCAAGCCAGGTGAGGGTTTGAGTAGTAAACTTCTACTTGTTGCTCTGCAATACAACAATAATTGACAATTATTCTTGTATTCTGCTGGACATTTTACTGCAGAATCTGTCACAGTGAAGGAAACCGGCGATGTTTATGTCTGAAGATGTCCTCGGGAAAAAATACAGTTCTATGCTTGTTTTAAAACAGCCGTGATCCGAACTACGGTGGGAGACCTCTGGTTCTAAGCTTATTCGGCCTACATACTCTCCCAAGGACACCCTGACACGTGGAGGTGGGGATCGAACTGTGATCTGCGCTCAGTGCATGACCTGCTCTACCAGCTGAGCCGCCGCCGCCGCCCGTCCCCTCCAGCCCTGCTGTCTGATGTACTGACGTGTGGTCAGTTTTGGTACATTGGCCCTATGAAGCCATGTTTTTACCAGTGGGTCCCAGTTGAGTTTGAGGACCCAAATACACCGTGAGCTTGCGGGTGGCACAAAACATAGTCCTGCCACCGGTTTCACGCTATGGCACTGATTGACACGTGGTGGGAGTAACACTGTGCCAGCAAAGGGAGTGAAGAAGAAGACATGCTTACACACGTTAGTTAGCTCTGCAGGTATTTGGTCGTAAACCAAAGTGTTGGGCGCATTAACATGTTGACCTGATGATGGCGCTAGATGAAACGTCAGAGGATCAGCAGAGTTATTACAGTTCATCCTCTACGAACCAAGATCATCGGAATACTTTGTGTCGATCCATCCAGTAGATGTTGACATGTTCAAGCTTTTGGTTCAAAGTTACAACTGGATACGCAATTGCTAATGAGATTGAGAAATGATTATTTTCTTCATCTCAGGGCTGTAAGTGTGGGAGGGGAGGAGGCAGGAGGGAATTATTTCCTCCTAGTTTGCCCTCTTTAAAAACAAACTAGAAAACATTGTGCATAGTCACCATGGTGGGCAGGCGGATGTTGGCCAGGCTGCGGATCAGGGCCTGACTCAGGCCCGAGAGCTCCAGGAACAAGGCCTCGTTCCTCTCCTCGATCTGTTTATTCTCCTCCTCCATGCTCTGCAGGTTCTTCTCCATTGAAGAGATCTGAAGCAGAGACAGACACACCAGAGAGCAGAGAGCTTGACAGAGAGTCCAGGCAGAAGTGTCCACTGCCATCACTGCTACAGGCGGGCTCATCCTGCAGTGAGCTGAGCAGCTGAGCTCACCTGAGTGTGCAGGTTCATCATGTCGGCCTCCATCTCTGAGTTGGACTCGTGCAGCTCGTTGATCTCAGTGTTGAGCTGCTTGATGTCCTCGTCGTTGTCCAGAACTGAGCGAGAGCAACGACAACAACCACACAGGTAACGGTTACTCTGGCTGTCTCTGATGCGTGTAGCTGCAACACGTCTGTGAATCTGGAGGAAACGTGGGCTCCTGTCTGTGAGTCGCCGCATGTTATGTGTTGAATGTTGTCTCCATGTCTTGGTATTGGTAATAACAGTTTGGGAGACGTGTGGGACATACTGTTGGGCAGATGTGGTTTTTCTTACCGTCACTGGCTCTGAACTTTGCAGTGATGTACTCGTCTCCGGGAAACTTGGCTCGCTTCTTATTGGCTGAGGCTCTGGGACAACCTGACAGACTGAGAGGGGCGGCTGATCAGGATCAGGCTCACGAGGGACAAACCCCCTCACACTACTCTGCTTTCAGCCATACAGAATGCATTTTACTTTTTTATACATCGTAAATGAAAACAGCGGGCACAATGTGCAGAGATATGGGGCCACGTGGAGGAGAAGTGGGGGAGTCTATTATGTTATACATCAGACAACTAAGGGTTAACCCAGCTGAGGGCATAAGTGAGCCCCCGTCATTATTTAGCGACCAGTCTGGAATCTATCTGGCTCAGGATTAGCTAACAATAACCGTCACTATTTCTGTCGACATTGTGCTTCAGAGGTGGCTGTTTCCAACCCGGGCGGGGCCTTCGGCGCTGACTGTGCGCCGACTCACCCTCACTTTTTCTAAACTGTGTTTTAAGTCGGTTTAACTCGTGGTTACTTCAGCAGTTAAAGGTCCAGAGTGTAACAATTAGGAGGAGCTAAATTAATATAATATTCATAAGTGTGTTTTCATTAGTGTGTAATCACCTGAAAACAAGAATCCTTGTTTTTTCGTTACCTTTAGAATGAGCCCATATATCTACAGAGGGAGCGGGTCCCCTTCCACAGAGGCCGCCATGTTGCACCGCCATGTTTCTACAGTAGTCCAGAACGGACAAACCAAACCCTGGCTCTGGACAGGGCCATTTGCGTTTTTCGTGGCCGCCGTCTTTCTGCTACACACTTGGAAGGGGAGGGTGAGGCGAGCAGTCTTCAAAGGGTTGTACCATGCAATTTCACCACTAGAGGCCACTAAATCCTACACACTGGACCTTTAACTGGTAACTTATCATGATCGGTATTGTTGCTATGGTTACCTGCATTTAGCATACCTTGAAGGGTAATGAAACACTGACCGTCAGCCTGTCCACACCTCCGACACACATATACAGTTCAAATCATCCAAACTGGGGTAAAAGGCATCGAACCTTTCTGATCTGTATTCCTGACAACTGAAAAAAACGTTTCTACGTTCAGTAAATCCTTGAACACTGTCTTAGTAACAGAGCTACGTTTGAATGGTCCCCATATAAAGCAAACCACTATGAACCAATCAGAAATGAGCAGATTCCGTTGCTATGGTAAAAAGTGACTGAATTGCCGACAGGGCAAGCAGGGGCCTCATGTTGTCCCTGGGCCTGCGAGCAGGTTAATCTGCATGAAAGGGCCTCCCGGTCTAAGTTCGGCACAACAGGATACCTGCGGTGTGTCAGGAAACTGCCGTTGGCGTGTCCGGAGCCGTCGCAGCCTGGCGTCGGGCAGGTCGGGCCCTCGGTCTTGAAGGCCTTCCAGGAGAACGGAGTCCCGTTAAGAAGACCTTCCTTCTGCCGGCGTGCTGCCAGCGGACAGCCGTAGGCACTGCGGTGGGTGGCGTACTTCCCGCTGATGTGGCCCAGACTGTCACAGCCAGGAACTGGACACCTGGGGACAGAGCGAGAGCAGCGTGTGACTGCTTGGACAGCCCACATCTGTATATGACTCAGCACGTGTGACTATAGAACCCTGGGTTTTTTCCTGAGGGATAAATAAGCATAAATGATTACTAAGCCAAACGCGTAATTTCTCACCTTCAGAACACGAATGTGTTCAGTAAATTTCATGACAACCTGCCTGTTGGATTGAGAGATTTCTTCTGTATAACTGGTGCTAAATGAAAGGTCAGGAGGTCACCGGACACATTAGGATGCGACCTCTGGCGAATATTCACAATGTGTTTCTATAACTCTAATCCAACAGCTGCGGGACACTGTTGGTGACGAGCTCACCTCAACAGCTCAGAGTCTTCCTTGTCATCCTTGGTGGGGGTTAACTTGACCCCACCTTTCTTGGCTCGAGGGCATCCGGACAGACTGGCAGAGACAGACAGAGAGGGGCATTCACAGTCCGTACTGAGTGAGGGATGGGGCAGCAGGAAACAGGAGGAGCGCTCCTACCTTCTATGTGACGCGTAGTTTCCAGTGATGTGGCCTGACCCATCACAACCTGGGGTCGGACACCTGAGACACACACAGACGCTCTTTCACTCCACAGCTTTACATTATCAGCAGACTGCAGGCACAAACCAGTTTTCCTCACTTAATAATTAGAGCTCATTGTTTTTGGTTTTGATTTTTCAATATTGGACTTAATGAAGATTGATTGAAACTATTTTATATTAGTGTTAAAAGGAGAGCAGGGACAGAGCTGTAGCTGCAGACTGAGTGCTCAGTGAACATGTTGGAGGTGAGAGACAGGAGAAAGCAGACATACTTTAGTTCAGCTGTGTGGGCAGCCATGAGGGTCCGAAGTGATTTATCAGCAAGAGGACAGCCTGACAGACTGGAAGATAGTTAGAGAGAGAACGTCAGAAAACCAGACTGAGAACAGGATGTCTGAGTATGAGTGAAGGAAAGAGCCCGAACCTGAACTGGACTACAGAGCCAGGACAGGACTGGGCAGCACACACACACACAGGGAGGACAGGAAGTATTTTATTATCTAAAGTCCTGTAATAGTGAACCATGAGTGTGTGTGTGTGTGTGTGTGTGTGTGTGTGTGTGGAGGCATCTCGTAATATCAGGTGTAAATGAAACGCTGTTAATCTGAAAGGCCTCTTTAGTTCTAATGACAGGTGGGAAACCCTCAGCAGATGGTCCATACAGTGCCCACAGGTGAGTGTCATGTTCACCTGGTCAGGTGTCTGAGCTAATCGCCATGTTGAGGAAACACTGAGGCAGTGAAGGCACTGATACTGTTACACTAGTTCTCTCATTACAACTGCAGAGGCCATTTGAATGAAGGTAAACATGTTCAACTTCATTTCAGTAGCTTATTTTACTTCATTGTCATCTGAACAGCTGACACATCAAATCATCTGAAAATATGTGGACTCGTTTTAAAGAGAACTGTGGTGAAGTTCTTCCAACTGCAAGGAACAAGTCCTTGTTTGTAGCAGATCTTGGAACAGATCTTCATGTTCATACTAAGTTGCTCCTCATGTTTTCTTAATGGGGTTAAACAGGAGAGAGCAGCCTGTCTGTCATGACTCTAAACCAGCAGCCTACAAATCATGTACACGCACGATTTGGGGATGTGAATCGTGTGCAAGAATGATTATTTTCACTAATTGGTTCATTTGTAATATCAATGTGCATCAATGATCCAGCCAGCCTCTGTACAGGCCATGTATGGACAGAGGCTTTCATAGGCTCTTATATAATATGCTCTTATCCACCAGCTTTCCAACTTCCAACATATTGTACTTAACACAGCTGCACACTATGCCTCCTTGTGGCTTATTTGAGCAAGAAATGGACTTATTTTGATCCGACACTTACAGTAACTACACCTACAGAATCACCGTACCTACATTCATTAGAAAGTGGCGGTACCGAATGACAAGTAGTGGGGCAGAACTCTAACGTGGCAGGACTCAGTACTGGTGTGTACTGGCCTAATTCAAGCTCTGCGTCATGCTTTTCTACATTTCCACAGGCTGGAATCAGATTTGTTGAGTCTCTCCAGAAAGTAGGATTTGGTACAGATTGTAATTTTGTCGACTTTTGTCCACAAACAAATCTTCAAACTGGAAAAATGCAGTCAAATTTACAAACCCCCCCTCCCCCCCCCGTTATAAGATGATTCCGGTCAGAATCAATGTTTGGAGCAGAGGTCAAAACAAAATCATACTTCAACCTCAACAAATCACCTGTTTGTGCAATTACACCATAGTTTGGTAAAGTAAAGATGCTTTGCTTATCATTTCCCAGGCAGAGGGCAGGGCTTACCTTCGATGTGATGCGTAGTTGCCGGTGATGTGTCCACTGCCATCACAGCCTGGGGTGGGACATCTAGGAAACACACTCACAGATCAGTCCACTGCCTCTGAACAGGGGGAAGATACTGTCGTGCACTATAGTAGAAATTGTTTTTGTTCCACAATTTAGGCCTTCAGTATTTTGTATTATATATTTCACTCGTTCCTTAGAACCGAATTTTGTGTCATCTGAGACGGAAACTTTCAAGCGTTCACATCAACCAAAGTCTGTTGAATCACTGCAGAGGTGGATGTGTGAAGTACGACTTTGATGTTGACACGAACGCTATTCACAAGTTGGAAACTGGTCGTTACAGTAACCCTCATGTGACATGAACACAACGTCAGGCTTAAAGAGAAATTGTTTGACTGATGTCAGGTGTCTCAGCCCATCACAATCCCGCCTGAACCCTAACCTGACAGTCCGGCTCCCTTCAGACTCCCGCTGAGGGATGTTCGTATATTAATGTTCCATCTCATTATGGGCATCACCTAGTTAATACATTAATAACACATGCGTACATTTAAAGGAAAAGTGGAACACTGTTTTGAATGGAGGTAAGATGAAAGTTGTGACTTACACAAGAACCTCTTTTTTGCTGTCTTTGGGCTGTAACTTGACCTTGAAGCTGCTGGTGGTGACCTCGCCGGGGTACTTCCTGTCCTCCAGGTTCTCCTGGTCCTCTTCCTCCCCATCAGATGAGGTGTATGAGGGAGCCGTGTACTCCACCTGAAGAAAGGTAAAAACATCGGTTGCCCACAGGTTCAGGTTGGTGACTCTGAAACAACATCGTCATTCCGTTTCTCAGTCGTGTGGTTCCAGTGTTCAGTACCTCTTCGTGGTCTTCCTCTTTGACTCCACTTGGTTTGGTGAAGTCCAGCGGCTCCTCCCACTCCGGCTCGGTGTGGCCCTGAGACGAGGTGGTCCCGATGTGTTGAGAGGATGAAGACGAGGAGGATGAAGCCTCTGGAGGCTGTATGCCCTCCCTCTTGGTCTTTTTCATGCTGAGGTCCAAGGTGCCGTTCTCGTCCACTTCAATGTCCGACTCCTGCAGGGTTCGGATACACAGTGAAGTGAGCAGAACGGCGGAGAACACGAGAGCACGTTCACGTGCACTGTCGAACTAGTCTCGTCCCAAGAAGACTGTGTGGAGGAAAGTACCTTGGTGCAGGGGTCCCTGGGCTTGGTGCTGAGGGTCTCTGGTCTCTCCCAGCAGCGGGTGGACAGGTTGAGGATGGCGGTTGCTGCCATGTGGGCTGCCTCTGCATCTTGGCTATAGTCATAACCAGCGGAGGACGAAGCGCTCTTAGAAAAGCCTCCTGACACACTGTGACTGGGGGAGGAAGCCTTGGGGAATGATTTAGCTGTGTGGGAATGAAGCAGAAGGAATTTACTGGATGAAGAACAAGAGAGAAGAAGTGTGTCACACTCTACAGTATGTGTTACAGCTACGTGTGGCTAACACAGCTGCTGCAGGTAGCTACAGTCGTACCAGGACTGTGTGTGTTCATGACCTCACAGAAATGTACGGAGCCAGGCGGGGGGGGGCAAAAACTGATGTGAGTGCACAAGGATTACTATGTCGTGCTCTCACGTTACAATAATTTGTGCATTCGAAATTAGATTTCCTCACAAAATCCAAACAAATCTGCCTGAGATCCAGAGGGATCATTTCCAACATCCTGAACGTCCAGTCAAGCTGCACTTTGTAATACGGTCATTCAGCAGCCGTCGTTTAGTGTGTCTGTCTAGGACGTCCTCTGCCTGCAATGCTTCTTACAGAAACCTGTCTCTTTTTTATGATGAGTTGTAGTTTCTCCTTGTGTGAATGCCTGCTTTCATCGTGATAAAGACTGTAAACTGTGAAAGCACCGCAGCAATGAGCAAAATAAGTCCAGGACTTTGGCAATCGATTCAAGGAATAAAGAGGAAGAAGGGGGGGGAGGCGCGGAGGCACAACTGATGGACAAGGTGGTTTTATCTTTGACATCTCTCGAAATGTTCAGAAGACGGAAGGCTTCCTTCACATGTTCCGGCTGCACCGCCTCACAAACCATTCATGAGTATTGTACAGAATAAGAAATGAACATCCAGCACCGGTTGTTGTCTAACGTGGATGTAATGCAACGTCATCTGCATTTGGCCAACTCTCCGTGAACAATGCAAATGTCAAACCTCACCCACACAGGTAACGCACCTCACAGGCAGCAGCAGCTTTATCGAGCTTATGTTAAAAACGATATAGTCCTGTGCAAGTTCTTCTAGAGCCTGTTTAGCCTTAATTTAGCCCCTTGTAACGCGTCATGTCTAAACCACAGAAGAAGAACTTGTAGACGTGGGTCATGCGAGTGGAGTGTGTGGGTCTTACGTTTGAAGGCTTTGGGTGATGTTTCCGTGCTGCTGGGTGTCTTTGGGATGAGCATGCGCTTTCCAAACACCTGGACATCAAAGCTTGCATAGTCAAAAGACACCTTGGAGTATTTCTCCAGCTCCTTGGCCAGGTTAGCTCGAGGCGTGGTGGTCACTGTGTTGGGCCGGTAGCTGCCATACTGAGGGATCTCCAGCTGTTTCACGAAACACATGGGCCTGGAGGAGAAGCCATTAGTTATGCATCGTAACGTGGACATACATGTACGTATCACTTAGCTTGCATGTCTCACCTGAGCACTCTGTCAGAGTTGGAAGAGGCGTCGCTGGCTGAAGCCTGTAAATGAACCTGCTTGTCCTGGCTCTTGTTCAGCTTCGCTGCTGCTGCGATGGGGCAGCCGGACAGACTGACGGGGACACATATCCAGATGTTTGCATTAGATAGTAAAATAAAAACTCTCATGAAATACTGATGAGACAGTGTAAGTATGTGTTAGTAGTATTAGATGAGATTGCAAAACTACGTTTAGACCATAAATGAAAACTGAAATGCTGCCAAACTACAAACATTGATGTCTATGAGAACTATGAGAAAAATCCTCAAAATAACCTCAAAACTAAAAAACAACAGCGAATAATTCTTGTCTGCGTGAAACAGAAACATCTCACTAATGTTCGCACACGTTGGTTGCGGCAGTCAGGTCCGTGCGTGCGTGTGTGTGTGTGTGTGTGTGTGTGTGTGTGTGTGTGTGTCCGGTGTGTCGTTAACCTGCGGTGTGTGTTGCGGTTACTGTTGACGTGGCCTTGGCCTGTGCAGCCAGGAGTCGGACACTTCAGGACGTTCTCATGCATGGCCAGAACTACAGACACACAGCAGACACACACTCAGCTCAGGCTGTTGAGTTCACTAGCAGCAGTAATAAAACACACACACACACACACAGCACTGGAAAAAGCAGTAGTGGCATTAAATGTAGTAGTATTAGTATAACAGAAGGACGTAGTAGTGGTAGTACTAGCAATAATACTACTGGTAGGAATAAACTGTCAGGAGTGTCCGATGTGTCCACAGGTGGGCTGAAAGGTGATGTGTACTCACTCTCTGGAGGGATTCTGTCTTTGTGAGGACATCCAGACAGACTGCGATGGTGAGGGTACAGCCCGGTCACGTGACCTGTCCCATCACACCCCGGGGTTGGACACTTCACTTCCTTCTTCTCTGAATACAGAAGGGTGTGATTCACATGGCAGCAATAATGAATTAAAGCACATCAGTAAGTAGAACAAACAACATTTGGTTGTGATCCTACTGACATAAAAGTGTCAGTACTCAAAGTACTGGTGGTATTGATCCGCCCACCTCTAACTAGCATCAGCAGAGGAAGAATGGGAGCCAGTGATAAGGTGGGCAGAGAAGGCCTGTGGGGAGTTTACGTCCCAGCAGTGTGGCGAGTCACTGTCCAGTGAAACCCACCTAACCTCTAAGGCCACTTACACCTCTAAACCCCAGTGAAGGCTTTGCAGAGACGGGACCATGCTGGGAAACAACATTTACAGACGATGTCACTGAGACGTCTTCTCGTTGGTGTCAAGCTCAGTGTTCCTATCAAACCTGAATCCACAGATATTCACCAAAGAAATGGATTTTGAATGTTTTAACCTAGTTTGTGTATAATATATGACATTTACCAAACATAGAACTCTTAATAGGACCCTATCTGTTCTGTGCTGCTGCTGAACTGTAGGAACAGGAAGTGTACCTTTGCTGTAGTGAGCAGTGCGGCGGGCGGCGGCGGCGGCGGCGGCGGCAGGCTCGGAGCTCCGGCTGGAGCTGCTGTATGGGTGGTAGTCCGGGGAGCTCCGGGCCTCCTGACCCCCCTTCACCTCCTCCGCCTTCAGGGCGATGGCCTGCTCCAGCAGCCCCAGGTTCCCCCGAGTCATATCCCAGTTCTCTGAGTCGTCCGTGATTCCCGAGCCCTCTGAGACACGATCCTGCTCCTCTCCTTCTTCCTCCTCCTCTTCCTCCTCCTCTTCCTCCTCCTCCTCATCATCCTCGTCATCGTCCTCTTCAGAGCGGACTTCAATAACTACGGTGGTGGGAGAGGCTTTGCTGGAGTCTCGGTCCTCCTCTTCCTCCTCCACCACCTCGCCTGCTTCCTTCCCCTGCCTCTCATCCTCCTCTTCCTCTCTCTCCTCCTCCTGTTCTTCGTCCTCTTCCTCAGTCACGGGGGTGCTTACCTTTTCTTCCCTGAGTGACACCTCGGCTTCAGATCCCTGAGTGTGTGGACTCAAAGTGTAAGGAGTGTCCACCTCTTGGTGGACCTCCCTCTCCTCTCCCTCTTCTTCCTCCTCCTCTTCCTCCTCCTCCTCCTCCTCTTCTTCCTCCTCCTCCTCCTCCTCCTCCTCCCGTTCCTCCCTCTTACTCTGCTCCTCAGTTGATTCTTTGGCCTGATGGTTGTAATCTCCACTGGAGTACTGGTGATCAGAGTTTTCCTGGCTTAGCATCTGTCTTTCTGCCTCCCTCTCTTCTACAATATCCTCTTCCTTTTCTTCTTCTTCTTCTTCTGCTTCCTCTTCCTCCTCTTCTTTTGTCTCTTTAAGCTCAGTAACCCCAGTTTCTTCTTCAGGTTGCTCTGATGGCTGGTCCTTTGTCACCAGCAGACCTTCCTCCTCCTCCTCTGTCCCTGTTTCCTCCTGCTGATGATCATCAGTGAGTGTTTCCAGCTTCACTTCCTCACTTGTTTCCTCACTTTCAGTTTTGTCCTCAGTCTCTGAGTCGACACCTTCAGTCTTTCCGTCTTCAGCCGGAGGACAAACTGCTGTCTCTGCTGTTTCTGTGTCCTCTGTTGTCACCGGAGAGCCGTCTGCTGTGGATTCAAAGTATAGATGAATGTGACTGTCACAAATACTTTGTGTTTGTCATCTCTACATGGTCACTTCGAACTCCACACATGCGCCGTGCCGACTGACCTTGTTGCCGTTATCTGACTTGTTCAGCATTATTGAAGGGAAGCCTGCGATCTAGTTCAGGCAGTCAACACTTGCCCAAACCACCCTTGCCATTATGGTGGTGTACGTAAGCCCTCACTGCTCTGCTCACCCTTTTTGCTGCTACACTGCTCACCTGAAAGCTCTGCTGTCACCTGCTGCTGCTCGCAATTCAAAAGCCCCACCTCCAACCCAGCATCCACCTGTAGCCTCTGAGTCCACATCCACACAACAAACAGCATCGTCAGAGCCCCGACACCAGATATCAACGCCGCACAAGTTTTACATTCATATAATCGTCCATTATTGGTGAGTTGGCTGACTGAACTCAAGATCACACTCACAGCTATGATTTATATGAAAAGGTTGGGCGGTCATCACTGACATCTAGCAACATCAGCTCACCTGTGCTTTCATTCATGAGGCTTTGCCGTCTAAGACATTTAGCAAAAACCTAAAACCTTTTCGTATCTCTGAAGTGGGAAAGACGAGTTTGTGCTACCATGAACTTTCGTATTGCATGCGTTCCTGAAAACTGCCTGCTATTACACATTTTAGAGATGATGTAGGGCAGCTTTCTATAGGCCCCTTGCTTATGCTAAACCTAGCTTCTGCCATGCTAGCAGCGTCCACCACCATTGTGCTTGTTTCCCCCCAGATTGATTCTAATTACTAGTGATCCTTTTAAATTGGTGCAATACTTTGGTTTGAGACCAAATATGTGCAAATCTAATGGCATTCCCCCATCAGCCTCAGCACTGCTGTTTAGGGCTGATTAGCTCATGTTAGCATGTTAGCACGCTAGACTACAATAACACACTATAATTGCTATTATGGTGAGCGAGGTAAACATTACCTGCGAAACATCAACATGTTAGCATTGTCATTGTTAGCATTTAGCTCAGAGCACCACTGTGGCTAAGCGTCACAGAGCTGCTAGCATGGCTGCAGACTCTTGTTGAAAATCATGAACATCATCATTTCCTTTTCACCCTCAGGAGAATCTTGTTGGTGCTGTAATAATGTCGTTGTCGTCATTTGAGCCTGAGAATAATTAAGTAAAGGGAAGTCTCCTGACCCCCGCCCGCCCCCAAATAAATCCTCTATGCATTTTATTTTTTTCTAATGTTTCTAGAATCTTTGAACTTGACCTGGACCGATGAGAGCCACCTGACTGTGGGGGCCCACATGTTCTGGTTCTGGTTCTGGTTCTACCGGCTGCTGTGCTGGAGGGACAGTTTATCAGGCTAACTCTTCTGGTTTGGTTTCACTCACTTTTTATTGACTCTGGCCTGCTTTTTGTTTTGCTTTTCTTCTTCTCTTTGAGGTCTTCTTCTTCCTCCTCTTCCTCCTCTTTCTGCCCCTCCTCCTCCTCTGCTGCGTCACTGTCTGGAGCGAAGCCTTCATTGGCTGCCTGTTTGGCAGGCTGGTTCCTCCTCTTGGGAGCAGACTGGTTCTCCTCGGCCTCGGCCTCCTCCAGCTTCCTTTTCTTCACAATCGGGCATCCGAGCACGCTGAGTAGGGCAGGATGTAAGCATGTGAGTGAAGGCTAACGTCAGGCATGCTGACATAAAGGCTTCCAACACTTTACAGATTTAATGACTATTGCAGCTTCTAGATGCCACTAACAGGCCTGTGTACTTGTAGTGTTGTTGTAGTATTACAGTAACATCTATTTGTGTTGAATTTAGTAATAGAATGACAGTGAAGATGAAGACCTCATGTAGTTTGACACCATGTGAGATTAGAAATCCATGACTTCTACAGAGGAAAACTGCACATGCAGCTCGTTCATTTCACCAGTCTTTGTATTAATGTGCAGTTATACACTGAAAATGTTGCTTTTACTAAAATTCTGACTTCTGATTCAGTTTGAAAACTAGATATCTTCACCTCCTGATATGCCATCATTACATATGCCACATCTGTCCACATTCTAAGTGCACTTTTGGTCTGGGGCTGTTTTTCATGATTTGGCCCCTTAGTTCCAATGGAGGGAAGTCTTTTGTTTATTTCCAACACGCGACACCCTCTGTCCTTATGGAAAACGTAATGCTCCCCCATACAGTGATATTCCACGCAGTAGAAAGCCTTTCCCGTTTCAACATGTGTGACGATGTCCCCGTGTGAACAACACGACGACATAATAACTTCTTCACGTGCTTTTACATATAATTACACTGTAATTCATGTGCATGTTTGTAATATCTGGTTTGTATAGGTGACACAGCAGGAAGCTTTTGGTATGTGTTCATGCTGACTGGCTAACTCAGTTCGATGACATACAGTACGAGTCCTACCTTCTGTGTCGTGAGTATCTTCCACTGACGTGGCCTTTGCCGTCACATCCAGGGGTGGGACAGCTGCTACTGACGTGCAGCGAGACAAACACAAACTTCATACACACAATACGCACTTCATACATAAGGATAATCTTCTGTTGAAGCATAAAACCACGTACCTTAGCTCCTGCTTCATCTCTTGTCCCACAAGTTCTGACGACACTGAGAGTAAAGCAGCAGCAGAGTCAGGAGATGCAGAATAAAAGTCATGAGAGAGCTGGAAGTATGAAAAGGCTGCGATGCTTTTATTTTGTGAAGAAAATGATTGACTCTGTGTGTGTGTGCGTGTGCGTGTGTGTGTGTGTGTGCGTGTGCGTGTGTGTGTGTGTGTGTGTACTGACCCCGGATGCCTTTGGAGCGGGTTCGTGTTCGTGTCTCTGAAGTGTCTTGGCTCATCTGAATAACAGAAAGACACGATTCATTCAAGGCAGACAGACAGACAGGCAGGCAGACAGGCAGGCAGACAGAAAAGCAGACAGACAGACAGACAGACAGACAGACAGACAAGCAGACAGGCAGACAGAAAAGCAGACAGACAGACAGACAGACAGACAAGCAGACAGGCAGACAGACAGGCAGACAGCCAGGCAGACAGACAGACAGGCAGACAGATAGGCAGACAGACAGACAGACAAGCAGACAGACAGACAGACAGGCAGGCAGACAGGCAGAC
Organism: Coreoperca whiteheadi; assembly: GCA_011952105.1. Lineage (NCBI taxonomy): Eukaryota > Metazoa > Chordata > Actinopteri > Centrarchiformes > Sinipercidae > Coreoperca > Coreoperca whiteheadi. The sequence goes on from CM022479.1 coordinate 183,548, forward strand.
AGGCAGACAGGCAGACAGGCAGACAGACAGACAGACAGGCAGGCAGACAGACAGGCAGGCAGGCAGGCAGACAGACAGACAGACAGACAGACAGACAAGCAGACAGGCAGACAGACAGGCAGACAGGCAGGCAGGCAGACAGACAGACAGACAGACAAGCAGACAGACAGAGAGACAGACAGG
>CM022479.1:187394-205065 GCA_011952105.1 Coreoperca whiteheadi
TGTCTGCCTGCCTGTCTCTCTCTCTGTCTGTCTGTCTGTGTCTCTCTCTGTCTGTCTGTCTGTCTGTGTCTCTGTCAGTCTGTTTGTCTGCCTGCCTGTCTCTCTCTCTGTCTGCCTGTCTGTCTGTCTGTGTCTCTGTCTGCCTTTTTCAAATAAATACATCAATTGCATTGTTATTTATATTATTTTGTACATTCATGATATTAACTTTTTATACCATTTAACAATACACACAGCATAAAGAGATACATATGTGTGAATGAGTTCTTCCCCATTTCTCATCTTGGCCTAAAACTGAAACATCTGTGACATTGATCTGTAAAGTAATACATGCGCGGTACGTTTATTCATGCTTTTCACTTTGTTCTTCTGACATTGTGACATTAAATTTAAAACTGCTGGCTCAGGATAAGGTCAATACACGCGATTTAAATAAAACCTGAATTTAATTTAACACAACATAACAAAAGTTAACAACATAATTTGACGATGTCATCACAGTAAAATGATACTGCAGTGGGTACACTGAGCAGCACAAATACATAAAATACAAATCTGTAAACTACACTGAGCAACAAAGAACATACAGTAATACTTGTCTCTTGGAAAGACAGTAAGGACACCAGTCAGCTTCTGCTGCAGCCAAACACGTCCGTCCAGATGGGCTAGCTTCAGTAAAGCAGAAGAAGAAGAAGAAGAAGGTGGCAGTAATGCAACATCGTGGAATACAACTGCTGTAAAACCTCAAAGAAGAAGAAGTAGAAGTAGAGGAGGAGGAAGAAGAAGAAAAAGAGGAAGAGGAGGAAGAAGCAGAAGTAGAGGAAAAGGAAGAGGAGGAGGAAGAAGAAAAGGAAGAGGAAGAAGAAGTAGAAGTAGAGGAGGAGGAGGAAGAAGAAGAAGAAGAAGAAGAAGAAGAAGAAGAAGAAGAAGTAGAGGAGGAGGAGGAAGAAGAAGAAGAGGAAGAAGTAGAAGTAGAGGAGGAGGAAGAGGAAGAAGAAGTAGAAGTAGAGGAGGAAGAAGAAGAAGAAGAAGAAGAAGAGGAGGAGGAGGAGGAGGAAGAAGAAGAGGAGGAAGAAGAAGAGGAAGAGGAGGAGGAGGAAGAAGAAGAGGAAGAAGTAGAAGTAGAAAGAAGAAGAGGAAGAAGTAGAAGTAGAGGAGGAGGAAGAAGTAGAAGTAGAGGAGGAGGAAGAAGTAGAAGTAGAGGAGGAGGAAGAGGAAGAAGAAGTAGAAGTAGAGGAGGAGGAAGAAGAAGAAGAAGAAGAAGAAGAAGAAGAAGAAGAAGAAGAAGAAGAAGAGGAGGAGGAGGAGGAGGAGGAGGAGGAGGAAGAAGAAGAGGAGGAAGAAGAAGAGGAAGAGGAGGAGGAGGAGGAAGAAGAGGAAGAAGTAGAGGAGGAGGAGGAGGAAGAAGAAATAGAAGTAGAGGACGAGGAGGAGGAAGAAAAGTGGAAGTAGAGGAGGAGGAGGAGGAAGAAGAAGAAGAAGAGAAGAGAAGAGGAGGAAGAAGAAGAGGGACCGGACTGAAGGTATGTTAGTATTATTAGTTAACTTCTCAGTGTATCTGCTCCTGACCTGCAGCCAACAGCTCAGGTTAGCTTCCCAGAGCAGGTTAGCCTCCCGGCTCAGGTTAGCTTCCCGGCTCAGGTTAGCCTCCCGGCTCAGGTTAGCTTCCCGGCTCAGGTTAGCTTCCCAGAGCAGGTTAGTTTCCGGGCTCAGGTTAGCCTCCCGGCTCAGGTTAGCCTCCCAGAGCAGGTTAGCCTCCCGGCTCAGGTTAGTTTCCCGGCTCAGGTTAGCCTCCCGGCTCAGGTTAGCTTCCCGGCGCAGGTTAGCCTCCCGGCTCAGGTTAGCTCCCCGGCTCAGGTTAGCTCCCCAGAGCAGGTTAGCTCCCCGGCTCAGGTTAGCTCCCCGGCTCAGGTTAGCTCCCCAGAGCAGGTTTGAGCAGGTTAGCTCCCCAGAGCAGGTTAGCTTCCCAGAGCAGGTTAGCTTCCCAGCTAAACGCGCCGTAGCCGTGGACTTGACTTGCCGTAGGTCTGTTCGGACAGTTGAGCTTATTAGTTACGACAGCCCCGCTTCACTGAGCCGCTCACATTTGTTAGAAGCCGCCTAACCGCGGCAGCTAACGGTAAGCGGGAATAATCACAGCAGCTAATGGTAACGTTAGCAAGCTAAAGGCTTGAACGCATCTAGAGGTCAATGGGTAACGGTGTGTAACTTGTGTGTTAAACGTACACAGGTACGGTACTGAACTAGCGCCAGCGGCCGTGAATTTATTGATTGCTGGGTGAGCTGTGAGCTAAGCGGGAGGCCTGGAGGTCCAGTGCCTCATGTCCAGCTAGTAGCTGCAACTCAACCGCTCCATGAGGTTTCAGAGACGTGTCGGTCCAGCTTCACGGAGGATAAACGTTCAGAGGAGTTTCTGATTATCAGCCGAACCCCACAAGGATATCAGTCACACTAAATGCTTTGTAATTAATATGAACTGATTAATTGTGCATCTTCTTGATAGTCTTTATTGTTTTTTACACACGTGCACTCTTTCCCTCAGCAAAAATTAACTTGTGTCTTATCAAAGTAATCGATAATGAAAATAATTGTTAATTGCATTGCTACTCTAAAGCCACTGAACCAGCTATTCCATTTAACTTTATTACATTGCTGCACATTGTCTGTAAATCCAATGTTGCCGTAAAGCCCGTGTTTTCAACGGTGGCGTCTAGTGTTGGATACGATGATGAGAATAATGAATTTGTCCTTTTGTTTTGCTCTCCTTTAGTCCTTCTCACAGGTTGCTGAGTGTTGTAATGCGTTTGGTTCCTGTGTGTGTGCAGCTGCAGGATGGACATGTCCATCAGGCTGGCGGTCTTGCAGCAGCTGGCGGAGAGCTGTGGTCTCAGTACAGTCCAGCAGGGTCTACAGCAGGTCTGGAGGCTGCTGCTGCTCTGCCTCATCTGCAGACTCTGCTTCAGACTGGGTGAGCCGCACTGACTGCGCATCAGCACCTGGCTAGAACCAACACAGATTCAACCAGCTGCAATGGGATGACACACATACTCCAGTTTAAGCCTCATTAGGGCCACACTTGCACTTGTGATTGTCATTCAGCGTGTTTTCCTGCGTGTGCTTGTCAGACGGTGTGTCCACGGGGAAGCACGTGGTGTCGGTGTTGGCTGGGACGTACGGCCTCTTCCTGTTCTTTGAGCTGCACATGTTGTGGGTGCTGTTGCTCAGCGCGCTCTGTTACCTGGTTCTGCTCCTCAGCCGACACTCCAGCAGCAGGGGCCTCTTCCTCTCCGTCGCCATCCTCATCTACCTCCTCATTGGGTGAGAAAACCGATGATTGCAGCGTGTCCTGGGTCGCCCCTGCAGCTTTTCCCACACTGTGTGTAGCAGTGACGTAGTGTTGCGAATGGCTTCATCATCATCACTCACTATTTACAGTGACTGCTCTGTTCCCTGTTCATTTACTACCCTCATGAGAACAGCAATGTCACATGTTTGGTCTTGACTACAGACTATTTTGGTTCATCTAAAACCGGCAGAATTTAGATTTAAATTAGGAACTATCTTGGCTCAATATCCATCACCGTGACTGCAGAGGTCATGACCAACAGACATGGATGTGTGTGTGTGTGTGTGTGTGCTGGAATCAGACTGGAATCATTGCTTGTGGAATAATTCTACACGTCCTTGTCTAGTTTCACCTTTTCCTCAGTAATTTTGTGCAAATTCCCCATTAACAAATTTCCTAAGTAAGTAGTTCTGCAAACCTTCAGTTCTTGTAATCTTGTTTGTTTACCTCTTCTTTTCAGAGAGTTGCATTTAATTGACATGGTGACCTGGAATAGAATAAGAGGTAAGCATTCCATCAGAATATTGTCATGGGAGTTTCGTTGTGGCTTTTCTTTGTTTTCTGTAATTCCGCAGTGTTCCCACAGCTGCTCCTTTGTGTCGGGCACAAAGCTTCTCTGTTAGAAGGTGACGACAGCAAGTGTTGTGAAGCGTGTATGTTGGACATTTTCCACAACTATGCGTTCAATTATATTCAAGAAAGCTTCCCTAACAAATTATTAGTGTTTAGGACTGTAACATAGATCATTTTCATTATCTTTTTGTTTTTATGCTCTGAAATAATGACGGCGACAAGGGTTCGATTTACTAAGATCTAAAACAGAGACAGGTACAGAGCCCGCAGGGGGGATCTGTGTGTGCACCGATTGACAAACCGTGAGCGTGGATTGATAAACCGAGCACGGGGTTTAGGGAAACGTTGGAAGCAAGGCTTCTGGAACGTGCACCAGTTCAGAATTAGGAGTAATGTAGTGCAATATTTGATTGCCATACCAATGGCCTGTAAATGAAAGTGCATATTAATAACTGGTGTGAGAACAATAGTGAAAATACTAATATGTCCTGTATGATGCAGGTCGTAGACTGAACATAAATCACAGCATGTGAGCCTCCGTGCATTGTGTTATAGTACTTTATTTCTTATTGATCTGTGCTATAATTGAGTTGGTGTCAAGATTGAATAAAAATGATATTACCTTATTAAACTAGGTATAAGTATATGAAGCATATTTCTAGTGTCTAAATATGAGGTAATCTCCAAAACGTTTAACACGGGCTTTCTTAAAACAGTTTTCACAGACTGAGTAGAGCGAGAACCATGATGGGTAAAGTTCCCCTTCAGTATTTGTTTAAGTCAAGAAAAAGGAAAATGTTAACTGTGTTTCCACCTTAAGTGCTTTCACTAAACGTGTTGCAACATCAGTGTTCAGAAAGAAACATCGGTGTGGAGGTTTGTCAGGAGCAAGCAGCCGTGCTCTGCGCTGTTACCACTCAGAAAACACAGAGTTGTTCACTGCGTCCAGCCATGATCCTGGTCGTCAGTGATGGTGTGTGTGTGTGGGTGTCAGGCACTCAGATGGTGGTGGCCATGAAAGCCATCTCTCTGGCCTTCGACCTGGACCGAGGAGCCGTGGGCAGCCTGCCCTCCCCAGCAGAGTTCCTGGGTTATGTCCTCTTTGTGGGCTCTGTGGTCTTCGGCCCTTGGATCAGCTTCTCCTCGTATAAAAGCGCCACTGAAGGCAGGAAGCTGGTGAGTAATTGATGTTTCCTGCCTCCTCCATGTGCTTGCTGCTGTGCGTGTGTAGTGCTATGGTGGTGACGAGGTGGTTTGTTCCTCAGAGCTGGTTGTGGCTGCGGAGTTCCTCCCTCGGCCTCCTGAAGAGTCAGATCTGTCTGCTGGTCTCTACCTGCGTTGCCCCTTACTTCTTCACTTTGTTCATCCCCATCCATGGAAACACAGTCACACAGAAGTAAGGCACATTTCCATTTAAATCTTTGTCCTCCTGCAATACAACAGCTTTACAGTGCAGAGAGCGTATTGTCTGTCCGCCTTTCCCTGCGTCCAAGAGACATGTGAGAGGCTTGTTGTGAGGGTTAGAATGACCTACACAGACAGCGTCTGCTGCAGGGTGATTGACATAAGACACGGCCAGGGGAGGTTGATTATTGGATCATGTCTTTCAGAGGGCGTTGTTCTGAGTTCATCTCTCCATGAGGCTCCTGTGCTTATAATAGAGCGCCGCAGGAGTGAGTCCCTAAACCTGGACATGAGTTAGCATGTTAGCACTTCCTGTTCCCTCGTCTCGCAGTCCGTGAGTTTCTGGTTCGATGCCTGAAATAAGCTCTGTGTTAACACAAGCAGAAGAGATGTTTGCGTTTTGTTCTGCAGCATAACACGTCTGTAAATCCCTCACTCTTGCATTTTGAAGCTTCCACGTGTCTTATAAAAGGCGGTCGCTAACAGGCAGCTAACTGAGGCCACAGAGGCTGTCGGGGACGTCAAACGTCGTCACGCCGAACACAGAAACCCATCTGCTCGCTCGTCGGCCTCGCTGTGTCCCGTCTGAGTGGCGAGTTACACATCCACGGTTTCTACCGGCTCTCCTGCAGACTATTCCCGGTCACGCTGAGGGGAAAGGCCTCTGTAGGAGAGGGAAGCCACATGACAGGCCAAACATCTAGACCGTACTCTTTATAATATTATAAGGGTATTTCCATCACTGTAGGGTTCTGGAGAAATACAGTTTATTGAGCTTTGAGAATTTTAGATGATTTTACAATTTGCGCCTGGTTTCATAAATGATGTTTAATGGTTTGGCCCCTCCTCCACACTTTGTGATTACCCGCTCAGCAAACGCTAACATCCTCCATACGAGACTGTAACACACCGTGCCTCCACACTGTATTTGGGCAATCAGTTTTTCTGTAAAAGCCACAAATCAGTGCAATGTTTTAAACTGACCATGGTGCCTTTTTTTATATGCAATGATTTTATACGAGCTGTTATCATGTGACTAAAGTCCCCATGTGCACTTCCTGTGTATGTTTCTGACATTATGTTACCACTCAACGTGGGAATAATTAGGTTATTAAGTAATCTGTGCCAGAGGAGGGTAAGAGGTTCTCCTGTGTGTGTTGCTCAGGTGGCTGCATGCTTATGAGAATGCAGTGTCCTTCCACTTCAGTAACTACTTCGTGGGCCACCTGAGCGAAGGCACCAGCATGCTGGCTGGAGCCGGCTGCTCTGAGGACAAAGACAACGTCAGATGGTGAGGTTAGAGTTTTATAGTCTGACAGTTTGAGGACGGTGTGTGTGTGTGTGTGTGTGTATATATACATATACACACTTGTCCCTGTCCCTGTAGGGACATGAGTGTGGTGAAGCCGCTCAGCGTGGAGATGCCTCGCTCCATGGTGCTGGTGGTGACGTCCTGGAACATCCCAATGTCCAGATGGCTGAAAAACTGTAAGTCCTCCTCTCGGCCTGTTGAACGCTGCAGCATCACTAAACCCTGCTGTGATTTAAAACAGTCGAAGGCGTGTTTGGCCTTTTTCAACTCATGAAATGATGATTTTCATAAATTCTGTAAAAATGTCGATGTTAACAGCTGCGCTGATGTTTCTTCACAGTACAGTGATATTAATTAGTTTTCATTCCCCTTTTTAAAACACATTGACACTGAATGTCTTTATGAATGTTACATGAAAAACTGTTTTTCGATGTTGTGTGTTTACTGCGTTCTGTCCTCCGTGTTCCTCAGACGTCTTTAAAAGCACCATGAAACTGGGGACTTTTCCCGCCATCCTGGTGACGTACACAGCCAGCGCCTTGCTGCATGTTAGTAAGATGATGCGCACAGAGCCCTTTGATATGCAGTATTTAGGACTATGTATATTAGAAGTGCATTAAAGTGGAACATATATTATGATTTAGTACACTAAATTGATGTTAGAGACACCTCTACTTTCTCTTGAGTATACATGATACGATCTCCTGCCATCCATCTGTGTCACTGACGGAGAGGCTGTGACTGCTTCTCGTTCAGCTCTCTGTAACACTGGATGATGATGGACATGTAGGTGGTGCAGAGATATGATGCTACTACTTTAATGTGCTGTTTGCTTTCGCCAGGGTCTGAGTTTTCACCTGGGTGCTGTTCTGCTCTCGTTGGGCTTCATCACATATGTTGAACATGGTATGAATAACAGTATTGCAATCACTTTCTACTGTACACGGTGCAGAAATGACATGTTCACTGCCCTAAAGCAGGTGTCTCTGTCCCCGTGTATGGTGTATACACAAGAACAAATAGTGTTGGACTCCTGTGATAGCGTTCAGCTCACAGCTGGATGGTCAGTGTTGTTTTGTTTTCTCATCCTCAGTTCTGAGGAAGAAGCTTGCCTCCATCTTCAGTGCCTGCATCCTGTCCAGGCCCTGCGCCTCGGACTGCAGCCATCAGCACAAGAAGGTACAGCTTCATCTCCACGCAAAGCAGTCAAAACATGACCGTGACAAAATAACAGTTTAATATTCAGTTCGGTTTATTCCTTTTCCAGCTGCTTTATTTCAGGAGCTTGTCGGCATTTACAGAAACATTTAATAGAAAAAATACGATTTTTCCTTCCAGATTGAAAAGGCTACATTTTAAAATTCACCAGTAACCAGACAAAATAATGAACACATTTAAAGCCTTTGAGAGGATTGTAGAGGAAGAACGTTGAGTCAAAGTTAAGGAGACCTTTTGGTTCATGGTGTTGTTTTAGTTACTGGAAACGAAGACACGGAGCCCCGGACCCGTTTTCATGAGGCTTCGCTGCCGCGGCTTCATCACAATACCAGCTTTCCCGTTGGCCACGTGGATGTATCGTTGGGTAGCACTCTAAGGTTGTTTGCGTTATAAACCCGACCCTCTTGATTTCATTTGCATGGAGTAAAGAAGGGGTCTGTCCTGCAGGATGGACTTGGACCCCCCACCTGTCCTCTTACCTGTGTCTGAGGACATTCTGATTATCGGTTAGTTCTTCAGCTGCTTTGCAGAAACATGAAGCGCAGCTTCAGAGAGGAACGTAACTCCGGTTTAAGGTTTCACGTCGGTCAGAAATGTGCTCTGTTGCGTCTGTAACCACGCCCAACAGTGATGTCACAGGGTCCTGGAGTGCACCTGTACGTCCCTGCAGCCAGGTGAGAAGGGAAACCACTGGAGGTCAACAAAGACAAGACTTCCAGGGGTGTTGAGTTCCACTTTAAGGGTTCAAATCTTTTCAGCTACGAAGATGTTTCACAGTTTATCCTTTTGCCGTTGGTCTGTAGGAGTTCTGGGTGGTGATTCTGAACCTGGCTTTCAGCTTCCTGGCCATCTTCCACCTCACCTACCTGGGCTCCATGTTTGATCCCGGAGTCGATGAGCAGGACGCAGAAGAGGTAGGAGCACCCCGAGGACAGAGTCTCCAATGAGCAGCCTGCACAGACTGACACCTGAGACTGACGTGTGCTTGTTTGCAGGGTTACACAGCCGTCCACACCATCCAGAGGTGGTCTGAACTGAACTGGGCGAGCCACTGGGTCGTGTTCGCCTGCTGGGTCTTCTACCGTTTGATTCAGTAACGTCATTGGAGCAGACGGGAAGGCTGGCAGACACCCGACACTTCATGATACGTCATACACACATCCATAACTGTGATTGTTCAGATGTTCTTCTGACAACAGTCTTTTTTACCGCTGCTATTGCTTTTTAGTATTTTTTCTATTAAATGTTTCTGTGAATGCCAACAAGCTCCTATTTGTGATTATTAGCAACAGGCTGACAGGCAGGACGGTGTGTGGCGGGAAAATATATTTTAAAAAGTATTTTCAAGTATTTTTCTAGGGACAAGAACATAGCATGGAGCAGTGCTACCCAACACTGCATTTACAGCTTAAAGCTAGTTTTTACACTCGTCTTTATGTGAATATACTCAGCAGTAAAAGACAAAACAACACAGTGACAACCGGTAAAAAGAAAACTAACTACAGATCTATCGTAGGAAATAGAAATAATAGAACTACAGAAACTAGAATGGACATCTTCTCTTACAGGCCGGGTCAGCGCCGTCACATTATATACTACTGTATACTATAATATGCTACTATATACCTCTGTGTTCTGTAAAGACACCAGAAACAGACAGGAATCTGTGGCTGTGACGTCCTGGTCTGTAACACCAAAGTCTCGGGGGAGAGATAATGTCGTCAGCATCACGTGGAAGATCTAACACAACCGATAATGATCAACGATACTGCTGTTGCTGGGTGATTGCAGAACGAGCTGTAAACACAACACCGACATGTTGTCGCTTCATAAAGCTGAAGCTGTCAGCAGACAGCAGCTTATTCCCACCTCCAGCATCCACAGAGCAGCACGACATCAGTCCGGTGTTCGCCCTGTGTTTGGTCCCCAGCATCTAGCACCTGGGGAAAAACCTTTGCACTCACCGGGAGGCGCAGCCTCGTAAGGGTAAACCAATAGGGGCGGAGCATGTAGTCATGGGACTGGAGTTAATCCAGGTAAGTAGTGTTTCATCACTGGAAACAGCTGCAGGAAATGTCCTGTAGAGCTGAGGGAACATCACACACACCCAGTCATGTGTTTATCTGAGGATATTGATCAGTGGACCTTCAACTAACCTACACAGGTGTATTTCTTCTCAGGTGAACTTCTAGCCTCTTGCAGGATGGACTTGGACCCCACCTGTCCTCTTACCTGTCCTCTTACCTGTATCTAGTCAATCATTAATGTCTCCAGTGAAGTCAGACAGGAAGTGTTCAGGTCAGCACGGGAACGGCAGACAAACGTCTGTGGAAACAAACTCTTCTCTCCTCAGGGAAGTTCCAGGTTCGTTTGCTGCTGTTTCATTCAGCAGCTCGTTAATCAGACGCAGGGTTTTCGTAGCTGACTGCGACAGGTGGACGAACACTGTGTAGAGAATGGGAAGAGGGGCCAACTGTAGCTGGATTGGGCCTGAGATCCCTCTGTCCTCGCAGATCTTCAGTGGTACGTAAGGTTCTCTGCTTACATTAATAAATAATTTGAATTCCAGCTCTCCTGAAGGATACGTCTTATTTAAACAATGCTAAGTGTGACCAGGACTAATTAATAATGGTAATTATTAAAGAAAGATGCCAATATTATACAGTTTGATACGTCTCTTTTTTTTATTCTCTTCTGAAACGGCCGTACAGAAGGATTTTTTTTACGTGCAGAACGCAGGCTTTTATAAATACCGCTAGAAATAAGATGCGTTTATCATTTTTAACAAATGATGAGAAAAGACTGAACAAAGGATTTTTATATAGCTGTCATAGTGTCCCTAAAACAAAAACAGCTGATGATGAACATGGTCTTATTCTGTAAATGTGACCCTTCAGAAATACTGGAAAACATTTGTAAACAGCGAAGCACCAATGGGAGGACATTTGAATTAGGACACATACACATACCAGGAAAATACACGTGCAGTATTTCATTACCTTAAGAAACTAGATGTGATGGAATAGTGTTGGAGAAAACCTATCAGATCGTGTTCAAAGGGAAATAGAATTCATCAGTTATTTTATTTGTTTGATCAGGTGTAAATAAGGAAACACTGAAATAATGACTACACATATTATCCCAGAATATTGAGAGTAACTGCTTCAAAAGCAGGTGCAAGAAGTAATATTAGAAGGGTATAAACACGTGAAGAAACTAATGGAGCAAATTTAAAAGCATGAGGGAGTTCACTGAGTGTGGGTAAGAGCGGCAACTCTCAAAGGGCCAGTGTGCAGCATGTAGAGCCCTCTAGTGGTGAAACTGCAGTTTGTCACCATCTGAAGTCCGCTCGCCTCGCCCTCCCCTTCCACCAACGGCCCTCTCTAGAGCGGCGGTGCTGGACCTTTGAATCAACATATTTCTTCAATGAACATCGCAAACGTCAGGCTTCTAAATCGATCCGTCGCTTCTGATTGGTTTCAGAACAAAACCAAAACCTAACGTCCCGACCCAACACGGAGATGATGTAAGGCCGATTATCAGGCCTGGTTAAAGTTGTCGTGTGTGTAGTAAAATGGTGGACATCGTAGCTGGAAGTCTTTCCCTCAGTGTGTGTGTGTGTTTTGTCAGCCATTAAAGATGAGCTGTGGCTCTTCCTCATCCCAGCCGGCCTGGCGCTCATGTTGCTGGGGGTGTTCCTGGAGGAGGTGGGCTTCTTCGTGCGCCACATTCCCTCGTCCAGACGGCGGCGACTCTACCTGTGGATATTAGGAATGTACCCGGTAACATCAGACAGCTGAAATCAGTAACCTCTTCAGATCGGAAGTGTGTTGAGTGTGTTTCGGTCCAAGTGAACGCTCCTTGTGTCTCACTCTTTGAATGCTGTCTTTATCTCAGGTATTTACCTTCACCTCCGTCGTGGCGCTGTATGTGCCGCGCTCTTCCTCGCTGTGTAATTTCATTGCTTCACTGTGAGTTAACACGTCTGGAACAAACTGAAGAGTGTCATCACACTGTTGTACATTGGTCCTGTCTGAACGTGTGTGTGTGTGCAGGTATCACTCTATCACCTTGCTGAAATTCATGGGACTGATCACAGACTTCTTTGGAGGGAAAGCTCGTATGTTGGCTGCGTTGTCTGGACAGCAGGTATCTCCAGATCCCTTTCCCTGTTGCTGCTGCTGCTGTCTCCCAATGGTGGCCATCAACAGGTACACACCTGACACACACCCGAGTGACGAACTGCGCCTGCGCTGGGTGTAGATTTCACTGGTCAAAGATATTGTTCGGGGCTGACATCTAGTGGCCGTCACAGGTACTGCGTCTTCAGAGCGCCTTCAGGTGCCATGGTGGCAGCCCGGGTCACCTGTTTGTGGGTGTCAGTACCACAGTTATCTATGAATCTGATTGCGTTGGTATGACGTGTGTGGACTCGATGTGCTGCCAACATGTTAACGCTCCGTCTTCTTGTGCAGCGGCAGCAGGGGCTGGATGATGGCCGCTGTGCTGCAGCTCTCAGTGGTCCGCAGCATCCTGTTCTTTGTCACTCTGGTCCTGTGGACGGATGAACAGTACGACTATGGGGATGTGAGTCATTTATTCACCCCTCCATCTGGGCTTATTGTCCCAGCCAGCGCTGTAGGTTATGTATTTTTAGGGAGGAGGATCTGTGATCTTCCTGTGTGGAGCTTTTGCTAATTTCCCCATAGTTTTTTTGATCAGTTTTTCAGTGCTTTACCATGTTAAGACATCAGATCTGTCTCCCTCAACTGAGTCTACATTAGAATATTTGTCCAAAAAGTACAAAACGTTTGCATTGAACTTGTGAAAGTAACGTGTGGAGATATGATGTATCTTTATAAACCCAACATCAGCTTCTCATTGATACCAGTTTCTGACCATACCAGTCTATGTTGTTCAGATGGAAACTGGCACATACAGCATCCCGAAAACAACACTAAAGGCCTCAGTATGCTCCAGGTGAAGTGCTTGTCCTAAACCCTCTTTTCAAAACGGACGATATTCACGACACAGAGTTGTTGGAGAGAGATGAGGGAGGCAGCAGGGGGAGAATATGACTGCAGGCTTTCACAACAGCTAGAAACACCTTGACCGCAGACGTAGGCAGTTGGAGGAACTAGTTCATTTGAAGCCTATAAGACTAGAGTCCTGCCAGCAGCCGGCTGAAGCCGACTGCGTCCTCCTCCAAACGGCTCTGGGTGAGCTGAAGGATTCATTCAGTGACAACCACCTTCTTGTTCTCCAGGTGGATTCGGTGAACCCCAACGTGTACGTGAACGGTATCATATGTGTGTCGACCTTCGTGTCCTTCTACGGCCACCTGCTGTTTTACAAAGCCACCAAGAGTGCCTTACATGGCTACGGGCTGAGAGCCAAGTTCATCTGCATCATCGTGGTGTTGGTGCTGTGTGGCCTGCAGAGCGGCATCTTAGAGACCATGGGTGCTCTGGAGGTCTTCCCCTGCACGCCACCCTTCTCGGTCCTGACCAGGTCCCAGTGTAAGTCACAGCACACCTGGCCTCGTCCAGCCTCACTCTCATGTTTAGCAATCGGCTTCACATTCCAGTTTGCACTAAACAAAAACCAGCCTGAAACACGAGAAGTCTCTTTGCAAAGGTTCTGCTGATGTTCCTTCCATGTTCTGTTTTGGTTCTGTGTGACTTCTTATCTTCACACGTATAGACATGTCACATCCAGGCACCGTTAGCTCTTTGAGCTGGGAGATTCATTCTTGCTCTTCGGCATGTCAGGGTTCAACGTTAAGTCTTGTTTGGGAAAGTGGGTCAGAGCTCTACTTGCCTGAAGTCAATCTTTACAAATAGTTTTATTTATTAGCGGTTATCGAAATAACACCAGAAACTGAAGTTAATGGTTAATGTTTAATCTTTAGAAATAATAAAGTAAATGAATCAGAACAAGGTCACGGTGCGGTCACAGATGCAAAGCAACAAGCGTTATTGCATATTGAAAATGGTCTGAGAGATGGACTCGTTAACTGTGAGCCATAAATGAACTAAATAAACTTTGTCTTTACCTGCTGAGTAGGGATGGGTATCGGTAGGATTTTACTGACAATACTACTTGAATGATTTAGCCCCGGGGCCCGTTTAATACCGGGTTTCAGTACCCATCCCTACTCGCCAATCGGCATGTGCAGGGAGAGGGCTCACTTCTTAGCTGCTGCGTCATCAGCTCCCGAAAAATACACGCGTTTAATTATTTTTGACCTTTTTTGCTAGATGTGCTTGCCCGATGTGGCAATTTACTTGCCCCAGGCAGCCGGGCAGGCCTTATTGTCATAGCAATCTGAGTGCAACAACATAAAAGATGTCAAGTTCAGGTTTTGTTCTTCTGACTGTACAAAAATATAAACCATTCTAAGTGTATGGGTGCACCAAAACCTGAGTGCTATAACAGATGTGCGTTTGTTCACATAAAGTACATATAGCTGATTGAAAAAACGATTACATTTACGTATAAAAAAAGGAAGGAAACAAAGCCTATGACAGTAACTGGGTTCCTTTTGTCACCCCTATCAAATATAACCAGGGCTAATAAATCTGTTGTATCACGTCACATTACTACAATTAAAAAGCACTGAATGAAAGTAGAAAAGAAGGCACAGAACCATGTAATGAAGAGTCTGAGCTGCTGATGTCCTGTGTTCTCAGTGATCTACCACTACTGTGTAATTGTGGAGATGTTCTGCATCGGCCTGTACGCCCGCCACACGTTCCGTAAGGTGGAGCCGAGCGTGGTGGAGGATGTGCTGGGGCCCGTCGGGGCCTGGCAGGTGGAAAAGGCCGTTCAAACGGACGACGATGTCCAGGCGACACGTCGCGACGACGGTTGGCCCGCCCTCCTCGTCGGCGCCTCCCATCCCAGTTACACCAGTGACAGCGAGGACAGCCTGTGCAGGATAGAGCACGCTCCTCTGGACGGTTTCCCCCTCCCTCAGGCCAGAGGTCAGCAGCCAGGCAGGCCAGAACCAGTGGAGCTCAGGTCTGCAGGGGAACCTGGTGTAGATCTGACCCGCATTACCGTCAGGGCTGATATTGACTCTCAGGACGCTAAGGATGTGACTGTGGTTTGACCGGCTACGGAAGACCTTTAATAAAAGAGTAAACCGGTCTAAGCCTAAGCCGAGGGGCCCTGAGGACCTGTCTGGAGGACTGTGCTGTGAGTGTGTGTCGGGGCGATTCCTCTCTGCACTGATGTTGGAGGCTCGTGGGGTTGTATTGCATTGACCTACACGGTGTGTTTTTCTACTGCTCTGGTGGCACAGCGTTTCTCTAATACCATTATTATCATGCGAGTTTCTGTTCAGGTTTCAAGGCCTAAATGATGTGACTATCAAAGTGAATACGTATCCAGCTTTTTATTTGCTGAATTCCCAACATAACCTGCAAATGTGTGACCTCTTAGAAGAGTTTGGACTTTTATAATCAGCAGCACTAATGCTGACTAATCAATTTGCATCATATTAATAGGAAAAGGGAAACGAAAGTGACTCTTCCGTGCAGGTTCTTTCCCCTACTAGCTGTGTATTACAGTTTAAATATGTATAGAGCTATACAGAAACCCGCCTAGACACGTTTCCCGTGGACAGACTGCGGGGTGGCTCCACGTTGTAGTGTCCAGTCAGACGCATAGACTGAGCAACATATAAATACTACATGTACCTGAACGCAGTACTTGGCTAAATGTCCCTAGTTATATTATATCAGTAACGTGGGCCCCCTCCATCCCTGCTCGTGAGATAACTTGTGTTGTGCGGGATTGTGGTATTTCAGCTCGCAGGATGTGAATGTTATGCAGTAGTTAGAACACGTCTTCTGTGGTAATGAGGAGCCGGCATGTCGTAACGCTCGTGTCCGTGGATAGCTTCGGTTTACGCTTTAACAAACTCCGTAACGTCTTGGTGAATTCAACTATGTCGTTACGCCGCCGGCCGAGCCTCCTGAGGACATCGGAGCCAATGAGAGGGCTGACAGGCGACGCTCATCCAATCAGCGGCCGCTACAGCCTGCGCTGCCGTCGGATCCTCCCCCACCAACGTAGTTTCTCCTATTTTGGCGGCTGTGCGGAAAACATGGCGGAAAATTTGAAAGGTAAGCCATGGGGACTACATATGACTTTATAGCCCATTGTACGTGGTTTTACTGTTGTTATTAGCTTTAGTCTGATTGCAAACTCTTCGAAGAGCCTTTAACGTGAGCTTCTCTCTGTCGTGGAGCTCACGTTAGCGAGCGCGGCGCGGTTGTTTATCACGGTGAGTCGGAAGCTAGTTAACGGTGGTTAACGTTAGTTGTCCGGAGCACCTGTGTGTTCAGCGCAGCCTCTTTTGTTGGGAAGTTGCCCGCTTGTGAGTTGGGAGTAACGTTAGTGGCCTCGAGAAGTACGTTCCGCGGTCTCTTTCAGGACGCATGGACGGGTGAGTTTGGCTGTTTGCTTCGCAGGCTGCGGCTGAGAGAGTCGCGGTAACTCTAGCGGCTTCAGGCGCCTCGCGGCGCCCCGTAGCTGTTTAAATGGCTTTATCTGTGTCTTTTGGCTCATGGTCGATGTTTCCGTGAGGGGTCCAAACCCTAAAGGAACAACTGGTTCCAGCCTCGAGATGTATCTTTTGTGGGCCCGTTTTTCTCTTTAAAAACAAAAGGCAGTCCCTGCTTCTCTGTTGGTCGGGAACCGTCGCACATTACCGAGTCCTGTTAAAGTTCAACAGAGGAGAGCCAGACGTTTCTTTTATTGGATTTACACCACACTCCATGAACTAAAGACCGCTAAATTCAGTGCACCTGCTCCTAACGTGCTTTCCACGGTCTCAGAACCGTCCTCCACCGCCGCGTTTGGCGACAGAAAGTGGAGTTGTCAGACTGAAAATGAGATTTTATGGGAATAAAATGCTCTTCACTTGGTTTCATGTATGCCGAATGAGCCCTTTCATCCAGACCGTGTTAACACGCATCAGGGCCATGTCGTGTTGCTCTGCACCCTCAGCAACGAGCAGTGCCGTTTTCTGTCGACAGACCTGTAAGGGGAGTTTGGTGTCACAGCGTGGTTAAAGGGGGTTTGTGTGTCAGATTGCAGCGTGCCCTGTAAGATGTCCTGGGACGAGCTGGAGGCCCTGTGTCGCAGAGAGAGGCTCCACTGTAAACAGCTGGGGGTGAACCGGGCCAACGTCAACGACTACGAGGTGGAGTTCCTCTGTGACTACAAGAAGACTAAGGTAAGATATCACCATTATATTATTAACATGTGGCTGTTTACTGCTACTAACAGCTCTGCTCAACTAGCACAACTGTACAAGAGTTATACAGTAGAAAAAATATAAGTAGGTGTCATATCTGCAAAGTCCCGGTGCAGCTGAATCAGCTCAAGGTAAAAATATAAATGTAGCAGCTGGTTAGTCCGGTTCTTCTTTACGGCATTAACCACAGTGGAAGACTGAGGCTGTGCGCTGGTCTACTTCCTTACTAGTGCCTCCTCGCCGTCTCCTCTCGCATCCCTCATTTGCTCTGTGTGTTCTGCAGACAAGGTATCGCATCTGAAGTTCTGAGGCCTCATTTAGAAAACACATTTATACACCACAAGTCTTCCATCCTGCCCACCACACTCCCACTATTAACCGGAAACGGTCAATGCAAATCCCAAGAGGTGCATTGTGGACTGGTGGGGACACAAGCGCACTGAGCGTCTGGCACCTCTTTGTATTGAAACATATATATATATATATATATACACACACACACACACACCTTCTCTTTTTTTTTTTTTTTTTTTTTTTTTTTTTTTTTTTT
>CM022479.1:205090-237590 GCA_011952105.1 Coreoperca whiteheadi
AAAACAGCTTTTTCTTAAAAAAAAAGAAAAAAAAAGAAAAAAAAAAAAAAAAAAAAAAAAAAGAAAGATAGAGTTTTTGTAAAAAAAAAAAAAAAAAAACGCTTCCATACAAAGTTGTGTTCACCACCCCATTGCGTTTTTTTATATTTTTGTTTGTTTTTTGGTGATAGAATATATATATATATATATATATACACACACACACACACACCTTCTCTTTTTTTTTTTTTTTTTTTCTTTTTTTTTCTTTTTTTTTAAGAAAAAGCTGTTTTTGCATTTCACAACATGTTTTCTTTAAAACCCAGAATGTAATATGGTACTTAAATGCACTAAATGGGTTTAGTATTATTTCAGGGCTCGACAGTACCGGTTGCCAGGTATTCTGAGAAAATGGCAACCAATTCTTGGCCTTTGGTTGAGTAAAGTATCAGAGAATACACAAACTACAGTTCGGTTCCTGTAATAAAGTTTTTTTTTTTTTTTTTAAAAGTATATTTTCATGGGCTTTTCATGCCTTTAATGGATAGAGATATTCGAAGAGATCGGAAACGGGAGACAGCGAGAGCGGGGGATGACATGCAGCAAAGGAGCTACAGGCCGGAGTCGAGCCCGGTCTGCTGCGGTGAGGGCTGTAGCCTCGTACGTGGGGCGGACGCTTTACCAACTGAGCTAACTGCGTTCCGTAATAAAGCTTTTAAACATTCTTTTATGTCACATTTGTGACTGAAAATGTCAACATTTTTAGTTTTGGCAACCAAAAGCTGATGCCTGGTTGCCAGCCTGGCAACCACTTTTAAAAGTTAGTGTTGAGCCCTGATATAGTGTGCAGTTTAAGCAATAAAAATGAGACCAATTAGTTTTCATTTTAAGAGACCTGTCATATTTTCTCTTTTGCATATTTACTATTGCTCCTAAATAAAGCAAAAGTATTTATCTGATTAATTGGTCGAGTACTCGGTTACTAAAATTAGCTGCAGCCCCAGACTGCTACATATCAGTCATAAATCAGTGGAGATTATGAGGCTTATGGAATAGTCAGTGGCTTTCTGCAAGCATAAACACGAAGCTGACCTGAATGTTAAACACAAAGTGGATATATATATATATATATATTAGTGAGTGTAAGTGCAGTATCCAAATTGCCGAATCTGCAAATTTGTGCTGCAGGTGACATGTGATACACTGAGAAACAGCATTATAATGAGGTGCTGCAGAGACGCCCCGGCCTACAGAGCTGGTTCTCCAGGTGGAAGACAACATGTTGCTTTGGTTCAGACCCCAACAAACGTCACATCATCAGGATTTTAATAGTTTTTTCAGAGAAAATGAAAACTGATGCAACAATGATCCTTCCCACTAATCGTGAATCATATCAGAATATCTGTCAAAATAATCACTGATTCTTTTGTTTATTTTTTTACCACGTCGTGCAGCCGTAGTAATTTCTCTCGTTTTTCCTTCTTTGTAAAACACTTTAACTTGTTGCGCTATAAATTATTGTGTTGTTGTTATTGATATACTGTGACACAATTTACATTTGTCAACTGTCCGAGATGTTCTATCAATCTGTGGTAGCAATCCCTTTAATAGTTCTGGTTATATTAGACCATTGTGGCCAGAAGTGTGTTGGTTTACTGTGTATCTAGGTTTCTGGAAGAGCAGCACACAGGCATCTCTGTCTGGTAATTTAATCCATATATAGTTTTTCAGCTGACCGGCCTCTTTATAATCTCATTTACAGAGACCCAACGATTAATTGTTGGCTAACTGAAGCTGTTGTTTGTTTCAGGAGGAGGAGTTCTACATGGTAAAGTGGAAGGGCTTCCCAGAGTCAGACAACAGCTGGGAACCCAAGAGGAACCTCAAATGCCCCAAACTGATGAAGCAGTTCCACCTGGACCTGGATCAGGAGCTGAGGCGCCACAAGAGACGCTGCACCCCTAAAAAGCTGGATAAGGACGTCGTCTCGTTCCTGGTCCAGAAAGCCAAATTCCGTCAGAGTCTGCAGCGCTGGGAGGCCCATTTGAACCAGACTCGCAACCACCCGGGTCGCATTTTTGTCATGAACGAAGTGGACTTTGAGGGCCCGCCAAAAAACTTCACCTACATCAACAACTACAAAGTAGGCCAGGGCATCGTGTTGGATGAGATGGCTGTGGGTTGTGAGTGTAAGAACTGCTTAGAGGAGCCTGTGAACGGCTGCTGCCCCGGGGCCTCCCTGCACCGCATGGCCTACAACGACAGGGGGCAGGTCCGGATCCGGGCGGGGCAGCCCATATACGAGTGTAACTCCCAATGCAGCTGCGGCAGCGACTGTCCCAACAGAGTGGTGCAGAAGGGCATCCAGTTCGACCTGTGCATCTTCAAGACGGAGAACGGCCGGGGGTGGGGCGTCCGCACGCTGCAGCACATCAAGAAGAACACATTCGTCATGGAGTACGTGGGAGAGGTGAGAGCTCAGAGGCCTTCGGTCATCGCTAACGGTTTGGCCTAATGCAGCTTTCTGACCCGAAGACCACAAATCACGTTTATGACCCTACAACAGCTGAAACGGCTAGAACTGGTGTTTTGTTCAGAAACGGTGTTAAAACGGCCCGGCCGGCTCGCAGGTTTGTTTCATGAGCGGTGCAGCTGTCGTGTCTTGATGCGTTGATGTTGCTGCAGGTATGTGAAAGCATGCGTCACCATGATCAGTGAGAGTGACATTACAGAACCGATGTGGCGGAAACCTGGTGTCCCATTTTATCTTAATATTTACTGAAACGAGACACAAATCTTCAGCTAGCATTACAACAGCATTTACAAAGTGCGTGTGTGTGTGGAAGGAAGCTGTGCTTATTGAGAGTCACTTTAAAGCTCGACGATAAAATACACTTAGCATCCTTAACCTTGGCCAAATACTTCACTACATATACAGTTATGTCTTCCGGCGGGACACGAGCCAGAGGTGGGAACATAAGTAGAGGTATGAAGTCCAACAAGTTGCAGCAAACCGGTAAACCACACGCAGAACGTGGGAGCGGCAAAAAGGTGATTCAAGTTATCGGGGGGTCTCCCGGTGATCTACAACTCGCCCACCAGAGGTGTCCCGAGCCCCTCCCAAGGACCCATATCGGGCACTTTTTAATGCATCTGTATCAGCTAAAATGGAGTCGGTGACAGTCCAATCCTTCTGTTGCCACCTCAGTGTGCTAGAGTTGCAGCGCGCCTGTCAAACGCCGCGGTCGCTAACTAAAGCTAACATGAATCCTAACGGGCCAAAACGAAACGTGGCTGTCGTCCGGCTTTCCAAAGTGTCGAATCGCACTCTGTGCCGGAGATGCTCCGTATTAAACTTGACCTCCTGTTTTCACGTTTGTTGGCTGATCAGGTCCCCCTTTTTAACGTGAGGAGGCGGCGTCTGCTCGCTGTGAGGAACATTCAGTGAAGTGTTTCCTGTCTTGTTTGGTGCAGATCATCACAACAGATGAAGCCGAGAGGAGGGGACACGTGTACGACCGCCAAGGCTCCACGTACCTCTTTGACCTGGACTATGTGGAGGACGTGTACACTGTGGACGCAGCTCACCAAGGCAACATCTCCCACTTTGTCAACCACAGCGTGAGTGTTGGCACTGTGCTGCGGTCGCTCTCTGTGGGCACGACCACACGCTGTATCTGGGTCTGCGGGCCATAGCATCAGGTCTCTTTAATGAGACCGTCAGTCATTGTGTAGCACCTTTCATACAGGTGAGTGCGGCTCAAAGTGCTTCAGATGACTGACAAGCCGATAACAAGACAGAAGGCACGCAACCAAATAAAAATGATGACGGTAGAATACAATAATGAGTAACATGAAGTCCAGCGTTTGCATGTGGATAGATCGTATTGGAGAAGCCCCTGACGCACGTTGTGTTGTGTCTGCAGTGCAACCCCAACCTGCAGGTGTTTAACGTGTTCATCGACAACATTGACGAGAGGCTCCCAAGAATCGCTTTGTTTTCCACACGGGCCATTCGGGCGGGAGAGGAGCTCACCTTTGACTACAAGATGCAAAGTAAGTGTCCCTGAACTTTAAACAGACTTTAAGGCACTCAGGGGAATCAAGTTCAGAATCTAGTCCCGCGTGATCCTCGGCAGTCTCAAGAGCTGGCGGGCGACTGGACACACACACACACACAGGAGTGAGATCCAGGTGTTGTTCCTGTATTATTCAGTCAATAAGCAGGCCTCACCACCAACACCGTTTAACGTAGCGCCGTCAGTGTCGGCCCATCCGGGCACGTTTGAATGGATCTTACTGGGCTGATATGAATCAGATGCTTTCCTCACTGAGCTCTGCCGTGTGTCGTGCCCTCGGCCTTAATGCCGTTACGTATGAGAGAGGGCCAGTGTGAAACTCTGACCCTAACAAATCTCTTGTTTCTCCTCTTTCATTGACAAAGAGCAGCAGCGTACAAGACATTCAGCCAGCAGCTTCTTAGTTAAAGCGAGACTGGCAGCGGGTCACACCAGCTGTTTTAAAAACTGAGGCTGTAGTACGCAGGTCTGTCATCGTGAGCTTTAGCTAAGCTGTGAAGTGACGGGCAGAACACTTACTTTGTACCTTTTAAATGTTTCCATTTACCGTACAGTGGTAATAGTTCCAGGGTTAGCAGTTTAAAGAGCAACTTAACGCTAACTTCACTATGATATCAGCTGATCCTGGTTCATTACAACAGACGTTACTAGCTTCTAACAGCGAAATCCAGTTACTTTGTCATCTAGACGAAATGTATCTGTAAAACATGTGCAGCATTGCCTGGCGTCACGTTCACCATCGCATTACTATCTGGGGTGGCTTGTGTTCAAGCAACGTGACGGCGCCCTCTCCAACCCGACTCCTGTTTGTTCCCAGTTGATCCAGTCGACACAGAAAGCACCAAAATGGACTCCAGTTTCAGTTTCAGTCTAGCGGGGCTGCCCAGCTCTCCGAAGAAGAGGATTCGAGTGGAGTGTCGGTGTGGATCAGACTCGTGTCGAAAGTACCTGTTCTGACGAGGGTCTGCTGGGAACGCGACGCCGTTATCTGTACAAACGTGGAAAATTGTACAGATTTGTATATGAAATTTTATTTTCTTTTTGTTTTATGAAAGCTAAAATTCACCTTCTTTTTAAAAAAAAAAAAAAAAAAAAATGTGAACATGACGAACTCTGAAAACCAGTTTCCAATCTAGGATGGACTTCTTCTTGGTTTGCAGTCAGTTGAAGGCTGCATCAGTGGATTATTACTTCAGTCCGATGATTTTAAATGTCTTTCTCCGTCCTCTTTAAACTGTGAGCTAGAGAAGGATAGATGAGTGAACGTGTATATTAACCCGTCCTCCAGAGGACCAGGACCATTTACAGTTGGAGTAAAGCCGCTTCCTCCGGGCTCTAAATGGATTCTGCAGGTACGTTAGTTTTGTCCTTCACGTCTGCCAGCGCCAACGCTGTTCCAACGCCGAGCTGGGAAGTCTGAGGACTCCGGCAGGTTAGTTAAACTTATTTGGGAAGAGAACGGGAATGTGAGTTTCCAGAACCTGCTTCGGCTCTGACCGCCTGGACTCCGTAGTGTGAAGTGCAATCAGGGATTATTGCTACGTTTCACTCCATTCTCACCTTTTTAAATAAAGTTGTTTCAATAATCAGGATAAACTGTTTGGTTCCACGCTGTCCGGTGGTCTCGCTGCTCGTGTTTCTTGACCTCTGACCTCAGAGCCGACCTGCTGTAACTGGTAGATGTGATGGACAAACGTATGAAAGTTCAGAGCCAAGTTGTAATAAAAAGGAGCTGTTTTTCAACTGCGTAGCTTTAGCGGTGCTCGTGAGCCCCTGACGAGTGTCGCTGTCCTTGGAGCGGCTCACAGCGGACACGTGCGGTGTCCGACAGCCAGCGCTGGACTCTCCTCTGGTCACGTGGTCACACAGAGAACGACTGGACGAACAGGCTTCGGCTCTTGTACTGCAGCTTGTATCTTACCACGATGTGGCTGTCCAAGATCAGATGTGATTGGTTTTCGGTCTCTAAATTAAGATTTTAACGTGTCATTTTTTTAGTGCTTTGTGTATATTTTATGTTCAGTCTCTGGTGCTCAGTCGGTTTAGCAGTGCACGGTGGTTAGGGTCTCAGCGGGCTTCAGAAGAACTGGTTGTTTCTGCCCGTCTCTCATCTCCATGCCCTCTTGTTTCTTCACTAAAAGTCTGCTCCCTCATCCACAAGTCCTCTCATCGAGACTGCAGACTGTCTCTCCTCCGAGACATTCATGCTTTTGCATTCAGTTGATGGCAGGTAAAGTGACAGAGAACTGTTGAAGTGGGTGCGATTGTTGAAAGTTACAGATACTGTAGCCTGACGCAGTTTACTGTGCACTGAACCCGCAGCTGCAGACGAGCTGCAGGGGGGCAGTGACCCTCAGCTCACCGGTGCCCCGTCTTTAGTGCCTGTTGTGATTTAAAGGCTCCGTTCGCCCAGTTGACAACACAAACTCATTCTTCCACTTTCTTTCTACCAAAGCAACGTTTCCCATTGAGACTGACCTGTGAGACGTCAGCAGGTGGAACTATCTGAGCGACCAATCACCGGCGAGGATAAGTGACACAATGTTATTGGAACGTTTGAATGCTAACTGACCCTTTTAATGGTGAAGTGAGGAGACTGTCATCTCTTTTTGTGTTAACCTTCCTTTCTGTCGCTCTTGTGACTGTACGGTATCTAGCAGCTTATTTTCAGTGTATATTTTAACCTTTCAGTTGTTAGTGCATCAGTGCGTGGCCTCCTTAGAGGTGGAGAACAAAAACAATGTAAATAAATGGTTGAAGTGATTTTATTGTTGTACTTTAAATACAGGTTAAATGTGCTGGATTGAGTGTTTTTGGGTTGTTGGTTTTTTTTTTTAAAGTATGCGACACATTTTACCACTAGATGACGCTGTAGACCTCCTGTAGCTGTCAGCCACGTCATACGGAACATGTTTGCGTTTCACTTCCTCCTGTGATAATAAGCAGCTCAACACTGGGCGTTCATGTTTCTGTGTGCGGAGTAACTCCGATACAGTATTCAGTAGTTATAGCAGTCCTCACATCCATCTGCTGCAGAGCAGGAAGATACGTGAGCTGCTTACTCTATAATCTAATGACGTATGTGAAGTTTCCGTGTGTTCACGGAGTCGGATCCTGGACCTAGCAGACGTAAAACTGACTAAATGATTTGAATATGTGAAGCAACTGAATCATCTTTCCCCCGGCTCTGATACATGTGGCTGCTGTGAGTTTGTACACCAACCTCCTACTTTCTGTACTGTGCAGCACTCACTCGTGCAGGTTTTTACCAACAAACACACGTTTCTCTGTTCTGTCTTTTTCTTACAACTGACGTTAACGTGAACGCAAACCTCCTGCATGCACAGCGACGCGTGTGGACTGGAAGGGGTTTGAATTCAGAACTCACTGCTGAGACTCTGCTGGTTACTTACGAGTCTGACTTACTTGCTCATCATTTTGACTTTAGTCATAAGAAGTAGCAGTAATCCAGGCGTCTTTTGACGCTTTGAGTTTAGTTAGTTCAGAATTGGATTAACTTTCGATTCGGAGACCCCCATCTTTCTGGTTTGGCCCTTGAGGTTTGGCCTCCATCCTTTTGGTTGGATTGTGGACGAACGCGGTTGTTTGGAGTGTGCTCGCAGAAAGGTAGATGAGCATGAATGAAGGCGGGGTCGTGACACAAAGTCTGGCCTAATTCTGTCCGTCAGCTTGGCGACTGGTCTCAGTGCTGCTCTGGAAGCTGATTGGATTAGAGTGTCGGCCAGAGTGGTGTTCGGTGCGTCCTCAGTAAAACCGTCGAGATCACCTCCTGTGGCAGGGATTGGTCCGGATTTGTGGAGGATCAGGACCTCCTGAGGTCCAAGTGAAGAGACAGGTGAGCGAGCCACATCAGCCCAGATTTCACCTTCCAAAACCTTTTTCTCACCTGTTTCACAGATGAACACAAAAAACCGTTCACCTGTTCTTAAGTCATAAACACGGCAGATGTGGAAGTGCATCACCAGAATGATACACTTTTTCTCGTCTCCACAGCATCTGGCCGTGCAGATAGTTTTGGTTTTATTTGGCCTCTGAGATACGACTAAAATCACAAAAGGTTCAATAGAGTAGAAGCGAGCTCGCCAAACTGCAACAGGTAACAATGTCTTAAAATGGCGGTTGCAATATAAGTAGAAGCACTGAAAGGCTCTGAAGTGTAAGCAGTTAAAGCTGGGGTAGGTCAGGTATTTCAGAAGCACTTTCTGTTATATTTGTTGCTGCTCTGAAATGTCTTTTTTTTTTTTTTTTTTTTTATCCGGTACCTGTGGCCTGTAATAAGCCCCCGGGCCGGCCGGCCTGCCCGTGCACTCCCTGCACATGAAGTGGCTTTGAAGGAAGGGAGGGGGCGGGATTCTTTCAGTTGGATACTTTGAGAATCCAGCTTCCTCTTTCTAGTTTCCCCAACGTCCCCCACCCTACCTTAAGGTGTCGTTTGGAGTGTGAGCTCTGAAAGCATTAGAAAGTTCAGTTTCAGTTTTAAACCCTGAAGGTCGGTATGTACACGCGTGCTAAAAGAAGCAGTCGTGGGGCTGAAAGCAGCTGAAATGTCAGTTTACATGCGTGCACTGTAAGTACTTGAAGTGGCATTAAAGCAGTGGAAATGTATATAAAAGGGTTGGTCTTATGTGGATTATCCAGAGTAAATATGGGGAACTGTTTCTGGAAGCAGATGTGGATTTCTTTAGTGCTGCGAGCACCGTGAACATCAGAGAGACACAAAACCAACTACTGTACGTGTTCCTGTAAACCAGCAGAGCACGGTGAGGCTCTATCGGACTCGACCATCCCCGTCGTTCAGCTTCAAGACAGGATGTTAAAAGCATATTGGTACACGTCTCAGGGAGACCCTGCCACAGGTAATCATCAGATGCTCTCATCACTTCAAAATGAAATTTATTTTTGTTACAAAAACCGACAACAAAAATCATAAATTGCCAGAGACATGCGTAATAGCTCAACCACTTTTTGAAATAATACAGAACAAGGGGAATCCGCAGCGTCTGACTTGATTTTCGGTGGTCAGAAGAAATTCCTTTCACATCCATCAAACCTTTTTTTTCTTTAACTTCAGGATGCACCGAGGTGAGATTTTTCTTTTAACCTTTGACATTTAATGTTCTACTTTAAAATAAAACCGTTTCTAGCGAACTCATAGGCACCCTCTATAAGACACTGCAGTATTTTGAGTTTCTCCCAAAGAATATGAAATACTGTATAAAGCCGCTGCGATACCTTGATGTTGTGATTTGTGTTAGTGTGCGTGTTTAACAGTAACACAGCAGAACAACCACAGACGGATGTGGACATTCACTCATCACATTGGTATCTTGGTCATTCACTTTAAGGGGCCCAGTCACACCAGCGTTCGTGACCGCAAACAATTCACCAACCAAACTCTGTTCATTTCAATGGCATTATTACAACTGCTAGATTCCGCTTTGGTGAACATTCTGTAAACAAGCACGTCTACGTTGTTGGCTGATATCAAACCGTCGGAGCTGACTTTCAAAGCCTCAAAAGTCCTCAACGGTGATATCTTTTTAAAGTCCTGTTTTACAGTTGTATGTTGCTGTATTTTAATCCTAGTTTAGCTATCTTAATCGCTAGCCGCTGGTGCTGCTTGACAAGGGCAACAACAGCGTCGCACTCTGCTCTCTCTGGCGTGACCAAGCTGGCTTCGAGCCAATCTTTGAGACAAGAGGCATTATTAAAGGATAATTCCAGGCTATTAGAACTTGGGTTGTATTTCTTTGTAACTTCAGCCATCATTCTTGCCGGTCTTGGATCCGTGAACACGGCGACATCATTACAGCCAAAGTCTGACGGGCAGAAACACGAGCAGTCCGGCGACCAGACAGGAAACGAGCCAACAGTTTATCCAGATGACCTACAACACTTTACAGGTCAAGGTAGTGTCAGAAATAACCCCTCATTGAACAGGAAAACAAATAGGAAGGTTCCCTGTAGGTCTGTTTCCCACCTGTCTGATCACCTGACTGTTTCTCGACCCTTCAGACTGGGAGGTGTTCACAGATCTCAGAACAGTGCTATTATTGCCGACGGGAATGTTGGAGGAGACCCAAGCTGAATCATTTGGTGTTATCCTTTAAGGGTAAGAACAATTTGAGTGCTGCTTTGATGTCAACGTGAAACTGCCAAGTGTCATTTATGTACAATTCTTGGTTATTTATCATCATTAAAATTGTAGTTTCCAGTAATTGTTTTTTTTTTTTTTATGTATTAATTCTTCAATGAAACATTCATAAAGACGCCAGAGTGTGCAGTCACGTGTGGCCTGCTCTTCATTATCCCTAAATATGTACCAACCCCCCCCCCCCCCCTCCCCCCCCATTAATAATAATCTATTACATGTTTTACAAAAGGGACTTCATTGGTTTGAAAACACATTCAGATCTTTGTGTCAGGAAAAGATTTCAACGTGAGAAATACAGAGGAAACATTTGCAGGAATGATGTCTGCAAAATGCATCCGGCCAGTTTTCTATCGCATCCATGTAGCCATCATCTTACACGCACACACGCACACACACGTACCTGCCAATACAAACACACACACACACGGTAAAAATACAATGATAAGGAACTCTTCCGGTGCATGTCAAAGTTGGTTTGCTGTCAATATAATACACACTAATAGTACAGAGGTCACAGTAAATTTACAAAAGATAATCTGCCTGAGGCAACTAAAAAAGCACTGCCAGGCCTCTCCAGCGTCTTTTCTCTGGCTTCGTCTCCAAAATGAAGATGGAAAGACAGAAAGTCCTTTTCCCTTCATTCCTCAGGTTGACGTCTGAGAGGAAAACGAGTGAGAGACGCAAACACCCAGAGCAGCAGGTTCGTCAGGTCCTCAGTCCGCAATAGAAAGTCACTTCTGCCCTTCGAACGTTCGGTTTCCCATCATCGCTTCGTGACCACGGGTCCTCCAGGTTCATGATGGGAAAATGTCAGTAGTGTACACAGTGTTCTGTTTCGTCCTGTTGAATGACTTCAGCACATAGAGAAGAGACACGTTTGTCTACTCTTTGTTGCATTGGTTTGACGTTTTAATGGAGTAAGGCCATAATTCTTAAAAAAACCCCATAAAAACAAGATTAGCGACTCTCGGTGGCGTGCTGTTGTCGGGCGCTTCAGGTGTGCCCAGCAGAGACACACTTCACTTGGACTGTCATGTCTTCAGACATTCACTGACAGATTACAATCTCTGTCCTACTTCCACCTAAACTTGAAGTTACACTCTGTTTTCAGAGACAAACATGGAAGAAGCACAGTTAATCGATTTATTTAGATTTGTGCAAAAGTAAAGCAGTAGTTGTGCCTTCTGCTGCGTCCCCACGCCTTCAGTACCTTCCGTGAGAAGTAATGATGATGGTTTCGGTCTCACTTCTCCCAGGCTCAACTTGATACTGACTCCACATTAATATTACGGGCTGCTTTTTCAGGGTTTTGGAAAAGACTTTGGTGATGTTGTAGTTTCGGTGTTTACCTCGTTAGCGTCGAGACGCAGGGTGAAATCATAGTTTTCTACTTAGCGCTGTGACTTTGCTGAGTAATCAAAGTTTTGACTTGGTCATTATTTTGGCTGGGAAAGTAATAGTTTGGACATCTTAGAAAAGTTGGTTTTGATTGAGTATCTCTCCTTTTCGATTTAAAAATGGAGAGAAAAGGAAAGACGTGGTATCTCAGAAGTTGGACATTTTTACATGTCAATATTTGGATTTAGTTTCCCTAATTTTGATTTCAAAGTGAAATGGGCTTCCGTACGGGTAAGGCTCGTACGTACGCTTGTGATCTGAGATCTGAGAGTCCACACAGCGTGTAGGAGCCTCCCCCTGCTCGCTGTGACCTAAAGCTCCCGTCTGCTGTGGGAGAGACAGTCTGGCCTGTGCTTTGGTATATTGTCACACTTTATCGCCTCCCCCCACGGAGCAAATGTGTCTTTGAAAGAAAGCGATTGGAGAGCCGGAAACAGTCATCAGTGCCCAGTTACATACAGTCGTCGCTCCACAGGAGATTTGCTTTACCGCGTCTATTCAGTAAAAGTCAACTGAGATTTCAGGAATCATCACGTTTCTGCTTCGGCGCAGAATCTCACAACTGAAGCTCAGCGGACCCAGCATGTACAGAAAACCTCAGAGCCAAAAGGGCTTCATGATGGAATCAGCAGGTCTACACGTGGAGGCAAAGTAAATCCTCACAAATCTTCAGCGTTGGTGAACTTGACACGGCTGACTGGTGGAAAACTGTCTCGACGTTGAGTCCAAAACAGAAGCTATCGGTCGCTCTTTAAATAATCTCCTCTGCTGAAGTATAAACATGTTTCCGGGTCACGTGATCAACGAGGTAACGGACACACTGCCGCTATACTTTACTGGTTTACTGGACAGTCTGAGGTTTAGTGCTGAAGAGTGAATAACAGCACTGGCTGTAGCATTCCAAACAAACAAGAAACCATTAATTATTACTATATTAAAAACACAAGTGGAATGTCACGATTCTTCTGACGATAGTCGAAAGGAGAAAAGACACTAGAGTGGATCGTCTCTGTGGACATTCTGACGGTTTTATTACGTTGTTGGATTTCCACTCATTTTTTTGTTTCACTGTGGGAATGTTTGAGGGCGTTACAGCGTGCGTACATTTTAAACGTCAGACACAAAATGGTTCAAAGTAAATAGTATCTGAGCCGAGCTCTCTGCGATGGGCAGACAACGAAGATGTAACTGTTAAGAGGAGCATTTTATGCAACTGGGCACTGTGTCGAGACTATAACAAGCTGCCACGTGACGCACAGAAGTAAAAGCACACACAGGTGTGTCAGTAATGGAGTTTCTGCAGTCACCTGGAAAGGACCTTCGCTTGCTTTAGTAGCGTCAGGAGTAACAAATAGACAAGACCAAAGAAAACACAACATCATAGTGAGAAAAGCTGGTGTCCCTGTCACCGATGTGTTGGCTGCAGACACAAGACGCAGTAACATTATGCGCATCGTAGGAGCACTGATATTTCATTAAGATCAGTTTAAACCATCTCATTGGCCCCTGAGTCAAAGGACCCCAGCATGATATTCACAAACCTTTGTTCCCTCTACGGACTTCAAGAAGCCAGTGTTTCTGAAGACTTAACAGAGTTGATTTCTAGGTTATTTCCAGGCCAGAAGGTGACGTACCGTGTGTCTTATAATGTGAACTGATTCCCGACTTTAAAACTGGACAGACTTCGTACTTTGAGATAGCTGACTCTACACGGGTAAACAGCTGAACAGAAGGAGTCTTTGGATTGAGTGCTGTGTGGAATGATATTTTTATAATAATGTTGTCAAGTACTAAAAATCAAACACTAATAAAAAAGGGTGCAGCCCCCCCCCCGGTTAAAATCTGGCCATGGACCTTAGTTGCATCTCTCTCTGTCGTTTCCTCTAGTCTCTCCACCTTCACTGTACATAAAACATTATCTGACTTTGCTAACTCTAATCCAGCATGTTGGTAAAATTTAGATTTAGACTAGAAAAGTTGATCTTTGTCCTCCTCAGGAATCTTTTTATCGCCAAACCAACTCACAACGTCCTCTGTCTCAATCCAGGACTTTGTTGTAATTGTTGGTGGCTACTTGTTTGGCTTGGTTTCCACAATGACTGCATTATTACTTGCTTGTTTTGCTATTAAAGTATTTTCGTCTTGTTGTCAGAAGTCAAGGTCTGACGCCATGTATGCTGTTGTTTTGAGTGAAAACGGGCTGGTAGATGGAAATACATGCTTACCATTCCAGTGTTTTTACCCTCACACGCTCTAGTTCGCACTGCTCGCTGCTTAAAAGTAGCTTGCATTGAATAACACGCCACACTAACTCAAGCAAACACTCCCACAACACATCTGTTGGCTGCCCCTTGGTCTGTCCTCCGTGTTTAGATCATCATCATCATCATCAACTCCGTTTACATGACACAATAAGGCTCTCGTGGCAGATGAGGTTTAGTCCTGCAGCAGGCTGGTAGGTGGGAAAGGAGCCCTTTCTTCAAATCTTTGTTAAGGAAGAAACAGACAATAGGGTTGACCCCGGCTTGGGCAAAACTCATCCACACGGTGGTGGAGAGGTACCGGTGGGGTATTGTGCAAGCCTTGACAAACACCCTCCAATAGCAAGCCACTATGTAGGGAGACCAGAGCACCAGGAACAGCAGGGTGATCACGTAGAACATCCGGCCAAGCTGCTTCTCCGCTTTGAACTCCTCCATGCCCAACAGGCGCCGGTTCTGGTTGTGCAAGTTCTGCCGGATTCCCAGCAGAGTGGGCGGCATTGGGCCCCTGCCAAAGCCCGCAATCCAGTTGGCTGCCGCTTGGCCAGTAGCCCCCGGCCCGTGGAAGGTCCAGTTCTGACTGATGGCCGGCACCATCTGGACCGGCTTCATCTTGCGGTGCTTGTACTCAAAGAGGAGCAACTTCATGTAGACAACATGTGTGGCTAGAATGAGCACAGCCAGCATTAGCATGAAGCCCAGCGTATCATTAGCCTTGAAGTAGCGATGCTCAAAGATGCACTGGTCCTCCTCGCGAATGAATTTGTAGGTGCCCACGTCAAAAACAGGTGGAAAAGCCATCGCCACAGACAGCGTCCACACCATGCACACCACTGCCACGCATGTCCAGAATGTCATGCGCTTTGAGTAAAAGCGGTGGTGTGCAATGGCCATGTAGCGCGTTACGCTGATGCAGAACAGCATGAAGGCGGCATGGAAGCAGAAGAGCACTGCCATGAAGGCCACCACCTTGCAGCTCAGCACGCTGTAGGTCCAGGCAGAGCCGTTCTTTATGGACACCAGCACAAAGGGGAAGCAGATGGCTGAGCGAATGGTGTCTGCCAGGCACAGGTCCAGCAGGAAGTAGTAAGGTGCCTTGTGCAGGGCCCGGTCCCGCAGCACGAGCAGGGACACCACCAGGTTTCCCACCAGGCTGATGCAGATGATCAGCCCCAGTAGCACCAGTTTGATATAGGTAGAGACAGCCGAGGAAGGACTCTCTGTTACCATACCTCCTGCGGTAGCCACCACTGCTGCCATGGGCCCAGCGGGCCCCTCGCTGCTCTCGTTTCCATTCGCCATCCCGAATGCCCCCCCACCCATACCACCTTCTCTTCAGACACCAAAGCCACCACTCCTTCGCCGCCTCCTCCGTGTGCTAGTCGTTCCTTCGTCCTCGTGGTTGCTTTCTTTTTCCCCCACAGTTCACAAGGAACAAGAACACCTCAATCCACATCGCCCCATTGCGAGCAGGGTCCCTTGGGTGTAGTATGTCGTCTCACCTCCTGATCCTCTCCAGAAGCCTGAAAACAATCACAAAAGACACAGAATTAGGAGTTTGGATGTGTGTCTGTACACAGTCATTTTTAGTTTTCCAGGTAGAACAGTACCACAGCAGATCAAAAAAAAAAAAATAATCGAATTCTGGTGCAGACCATAAGAACCGGCCTACGCTAGCTGAAAAGGTGGTCTGGAATGGTTTGTTTTTAGTGTGAAACAAAAGCAGACAATTGCACGGGACTGTGTGACTCCAGAGATGATAAATAATCACATCAGGTAACAGAAAAGTGCTGCAGGATTTGCTGTGAGTCACCAGATTCTGAATTCCCCATGTGGGTCCATGAATGAGTCCTTAACTTCACAATATTTTACAAATCAACTGTCATCTGTGGACTTTTAATGATACCAAGTGAAACAACAGTATGTTGACTAATTGCCACACTAGTTGGGCCAAATGTACTCACCACTCAACCAACAGTACACTTAATACAAGGGGAATATTTTGTAATAAAGGCCAGTAGTCACTTGGAACAGGTTACCTGGCCATTCATAGTCAGCTGTCTGGTGAAGGTTTAAGGCTCGTCTGTTTACGTGAGCCTTTTATTCTGCGTTACTGGAGCTCCACGTAGCCACGAATATAGAAGTTAAATCTGTGGTAATAAAACCAGGCAAGAGGAAGATGCAAGATTGGGAGAAGACAGAAGAACAAACTAACGTTAATCGAAGTGAAGACCGATAAAACATGAATTACAACAACAGGTGCTAAAAAAAAAACAACTAATGATTTGACCAATAAAGAAAACATGGATCCATCAACTAAAACACATAAGCATATTTGACTAGAGTTATACGTCAGTGAGGTATGAGCAGCCGAGCCTCCGGCTGTGTGGGAAGGGTTAGTTTGACTGTCAGGAACCCAAACACTGAGTCGGGGGACGGAGATAGAACTCGGTCTTTTTGTGCGTCTGCGTCGTCTCCACACAATGAATTTTACAAACTGGAATAACTTCCGGTTTGTCCTTGAATGCATTTCAAAATGTTTCACCTGTTTTTTTTCCAAAAAGTGACAGAAGTAATTGTGTGAAGAGTAGAGTTCACGCCCCGACTACTTTCACACCGATGCCCAGCTGGCCAATCGCAGCGTGACGGTGGTGTGATTGGCGAATTTGGTAAATGACAATAATCAGAAGGAAGGTTTCAGCTGCTGTTAGATGATCTGACAAACACTTTGTTTCAAGCACAGTGCTATGGCAAGTCGCAAGGCCAGCCGTGTTACTGCAGGTGCCCTGAAAACGTTGTTGCTGCGTCTTACGTGAATGAACCACTGCATAACAGCTATTGCCCGTTACAACCACATGACCCTTTTTACAGCCTCTGGAGATTTACCTGCGTTTCACCTGGAGGAACATCGCTCTAAATTTAGTGTCTTCTTGCAGTATTTCGATAGGGGAGGGGGACACTGATCCGAGCGCAGCAGCAACCATTCAAGCTGTGCTGGCTGGCGCGCCGTAGGACAGCATGGCACTGTAAAAGATGTTTTTTAACCAGTCGGTAGGAGCTGCATTAAGCTTGATTAAACTCCAACCCTTCAATTACTAATTTAAAGTGCTGTGATCATCAAGGGTTGCAAACACCCCATTGCTCCCCCAACCTGTTATATCTGTTTGTGTCCAAAGCTGAACATCACGCACCCATTTAACATATCAATGGCCTAATAATGTTGAAATGGATAACAGCAGCTTATCTCCAGCTCCAGCGGCGACACGACGACTCATCAGGAGTCGTGTTGGTGTCGCCTGATGAGCGTCGGCCCGGCGTTCTCTCTCTGTTTGGGGAAACCTCTGGCTCTGTCGCTGCTCCGTGTCCACCTGCTGCTCTCCGAGTCTGTGAGAGGCAGCTAGTTTACAGCAGGTGCATCTCTGGAAACCAGAGGCCTGCGTCAGAAGGAAGTTCATGGTCACGTACGTTTCGTCATCGGACCACACGAGATGAACCAGTGACACCTGCAGGGAAGTTTGGTTATTACGGCCGATGAGAAACCTACAGTACGTAACACGACTAGAATAAGAATAAGAAGCTGTAGAAACATTAGCCTCCAAAGTCAGGAAAGGCTAGAAATAAGTGAGTTTCACTAACCCACAGCTAACAAAGACCTCGCTCTCTGTCACCGGCAATGAAACGTCAGCACAGCGACTGCACGGCAGATGTCTCCTGATAAGTAACGAGACGAGTAGAGCCAGAGGTTAGCGGATTGACTCCAGTTCTATCGGTATCGTAGCTCACGGTCGCCCTGTCAACACGTTTACTGTGGGGAATACAGGGTCTGATCCTGATCGGAAAAAAACAGCACCGAAGGTTTCTACAGCAGGCCTTTCATTAACCCCTCGAGCCAAGTGTAAACTCGGCTTTGGGCCTCGCCACTAAAACTATTTTCTCTCGCAAACACTTCTGAGGAAGCACTCATTTCGCCCAGTTTGAACATATTCAGTTCAATGACAACTGAACAAACGGAAGCAGATAATGAAGACTCTGAAATACAGTCAAAAGCTCCAAAACTAGCGAGTAAGTGGTCCTTGAGTGTACTGCCGTGCTTAGCGAGGCACCAGTCGGGAACTAAAGATCAGCTTGAAAAATGAGTGAATCCCCAGTCAAACCAGGGTCCTCTGGGCCTGAGTTATTCACACACACACAGGCTGTGTAACAGACGTTAGCATGCTAACACAGTGAACACGGTCAACTTTACCTGCGGAACATCAGCATTATGTGCGCGTTAGCATGCTGATGTTAGCATTTAGCTCAAAGCACCAGCGTGCCTCACCAAGCTGCCTGCGTGGCTGGAGACTTGTGAAGCCTTAAACTCGACAGGAGAAGCTGAAACAAAGGGAAAGAGATGAAAGCACCCCGGGTGAACGCTGACGACGACAGCGATAGCCTTTATTCGTATCGCAGCGTTCACACACACACACGACTCGAGGAGCTTTACGACGGAGACAGCCACATAAATAGGGTAGGATGTTAATGGAAAGTAAGACACATGCATCCTCAGGTGAAAACAGACAGCAAGTTGAGGGTTTTCAAGATAAAGGGAACAATGAAATGATTCATTAGGTTGATGTGTGTCAGGACAGGGGGACAGCAGCTGTTTGAGAGTCTCATTGAAAAACAAAGCCAACTTGAAGGAATCGCTTCTGCGTAAACGCTGGATGACGGATGGAAAACTGAGCGTGACGAACAATGAAGAGGTTTAGCAAATCAAGAGCAAATGTATCAAACCAATTGGACTTTGATCAGCTGTTTCTCAGGTCATTTTTCAGCTCCCCAGGCTGGGAGCCACGGGGAGCTGAGAGGGAGGCTGTGAGTCTTGAAGGAGGGGCTTTGCGAAGCTGGAAGTTGGTTGGCGGCGGAGGGCAGAGTCACTGTCAGGAACTGGGTAGCAACAGCAGCCCAATACCTCTGGCTTGATGTCGGTGGGAGGAGGCGACAAAGCTCACTGGATGAGATGTAGACCGAGTTGGTCTCCGACAGCGGGGCCCAGCATCCGGCCTCCTCACATGGAGCCGCCAGGTCCGATGAGGACTGGAGAGCCACCAGCTGCTGCAGTCCAGCATTAGGGAGTCTGGATGGCTTCACAGCCTGTACTCCTGCAGGAGGTGGCGCTACGTTCTCTCAGGGCCACATTACACCAAACGGCATGAAATCCCCGGTCTGTCCCAGAGCTGAGGCCGTGCAGCTGCTGGATTATTAATCATCAGCACTGACCACTGAGTGCATCACACTCCCCCCCCCCCACAGTCCGATCCGCCTGCAGAGGCCAAGGCAGACAAAAGGCATAGGGCGAGTGGAGATGGCCTGGGCCTGCAGGACAGGCAGCCGGAGCAGTTGCACCCACATATGTGACATGCAGGGACGCAGAGGCAGGCAGCATGACATCTTGCAGACCAGGGACCTGTGGGCAAAACAAAATGGTAGTCATGTTGTGCTGCTTACCTGCTGTGGGCTGCTGGTCCTCCTCACTATGGCAGGAAGGCCGTCTCTACGTGAAACACGGCTCCAGATCCCCCTGGCTGCTCCCTCAGAAAAACAAGTGGTGGGCCAACAGCACCCGGCGCTGTTAGAGACCACTGTGGTCCAGGTCTTGGTCAAAGCCTGTTGCGGACTCCCATTACAAAACACAGGTTTTACAGAAGCCAAAGCTGCGCTTCCTCTTTTCTTCTCGTGCATGTCATGTCTCCGTGTTTTCCAGTAGAATCCCGGTCCCGGTGCCAGCTCGGACCGGTGGCTCATCACCCTTCAGCCTGGGTTCCTGGCCGCCGTCAGCTCGTCTCCTACAGGGACATTAGTGCAGTCCTGTTCTGTGGGAGCGGACAGACTCCAGCAGACGCCCTGTGGACACAAACCTGTCGATCCGCCGCCGCACTTCCGCTCGCTTTGTTCCCGTCATGTTGATGAAAGCCTCCCGCATCCCGAGACGCCCCGACGGCTTCTGCTCAGACACGACCTGACGTACCGAGGCCTCCGAGATCCGGGCAGGCGGCTTCGGGCTGCGGGATGACACCGAGGCCGATCCTCATTCTGTCCCGCAGCCCGTCAGCGGCCAGGCGTCTCACGGACAGGCGGGTATGCGGGATGAAACTGCGGGTGGAAGTGTCCCGCGTGAGCCGCTGCGGTGTCGCCGGCAGGTGGACGCGGAGCGGGAAGGCTCGTGTCGGGGAGGCTTCATCCAGGAGTCCGAACAGACGAGTGCTGCTGGTGATTTTAATCCCGTCTGAATGAGCACAGGGGCGACCCCAGGCTTTCTGCGGGAGGTGGGCAGAACCACCCCCCCGGTCTCCACCACCACAGAGCCGCCTTGCTTTTATACAGTTAGGACTCATTGTTTAATTAAATATTTAAAAAAACCCCGCTTTGACTTGGTCCCCATGTCTGTTCATTTCAAATACTACAAAATGCATTCAAATAAAAAAACACTAGAAGGTAAAAGTCGGAGGACAAAAATCCGGCTTCACCTGTTTGACAGTCACACGGCCTCAGTGTGAAGAGAGCGCGCTTCAGGGCTCAGTTATCTGCGGTTCCACATCGCGCGGGGCTTCACAATCAAATGGAAGTTGTAGCCAGCTTCAGTGGGCTATTGAAAATTAGGATAGAATAACATAAAAACAACATGTAGGTCTACAGCAACTTAAATACATATATTTTACATGTATACACATAACACAGCACACCATTAAAAACATACGGAACACGCAGTAATATACCATAGTGCAAATGTAGCAGCAGAAACGCTCCAAGTAATACAAGAGAGCAACTCTTAGATGAGACGGATGTCCCGTGATGCCGTCAGCCTGTGTCCAGCGGCGCTCTGGCATCATAGGGAATAAAAGGCTTCCTGTACATGTTCCCGTGGCCCCCGGGACCCTGAACCCACGGACGGACAGCGACGTGTTCAGCCTTCCCGTGCGCAGCACTGGCAGACAGATTGAAACGTAGTTAGCCATGTCGCCGTGCAGTTACGTTAAAGGGAGACATGCCTTCAAACAGGCTTCTGTGTGTGCGGGCCGACGCCAAAGCTCCTCAGCTTCCTGACTAAACACAATTGCTGATCGGCTTCTCGTTAAATATGAGGGTCTGATCCGTGACCGGGCCCGAGAACTTCAAATGTTCTACGTTTCCTACCGGCTGTTGTAGGACTTGCCTTGTTGTTGAAAGGATTGATACATTTAAACCTGCCTTGAAGGTTTTGACTTGCTGTAGTTTTCATTGATCAGTGTACCGTAAGTGTTTATAGTAACACACAACACCCACACAGTCCCAGCGTAAGCGCACGAGAGCGTTACTGCAGTGCTGCTGCTGCTGCTGCTGCTGACGGACGTCGTGTTGACTAATGAGGCAGCTGCAGCGGGGCTCCGTGTATGCTAATGGCAGTCACGCAGGGTACAGGTGTGAGTTAGCAGAGGTCACTGGAACACGAGGCAGCCGTGATGGCACGGAGACTTCACAGCGAGACCTGGATCGCTGCCCTCCTCGTGGCCGGGCCGCCCCGTTTCTGTGTGCTGGAGCTTTGTGCTTCAGCAGCTGTCGGCTCTGCTGGAAGCTGGAATACAGGAACTGTGGCGTCCTGCCATCAGCACGTGGAGTATACGCACGTACGTAGCACAGAAACCTGGACAACAGTGTGTATTTGGGATGGACTGCATGAGGAGTACTGCAGTGGTTTATCGCCTGTAAAACCTGAAGAATGCTTTCAGTGAAACAGCAAAGACCCCGAACAAGAGACTGAAGCTACTGGAGACAGCAATCAGCATCAGCTACGCTAAATGGACTGCACTTGTACAGCGCCTTGCAAGTCTTCCGACTGCTCAGAGCGCTTCACACACTTCATATCACGTTCACACAGGAGCCGCCCGCCATCAACACACCACTGAGAGAGGTCAAAGGTCAGCGAGCAGGGGTTGGAGCACGGCTGGAGAAAGACTGAAGGTCAGGTGGTGACGGCCGAGCCATTCTCTGATGAACAAAGGAAAACTGGCAGAAAGCTCCAGAAAAGCTGCGTTCCTGGCCCTTGTTTGTTTGCAGTGTGTTTGGGGCCTGTTGTCCACAGCTCGAGGCCCCGCGGCACGTGCTGACTTCTTCACTCCAACAAGCTCAACGACAAAATGACACCTGACTGAGAATCCTGGTTATTTTCACTTTCATATAGTTTCGGGTTTATTTGATTCTAAAAAGGGAATTTTGAGGTGTGACTCACCTTCCTCTGTTACTGCAGCGCCTACGGGCCGAAATTTGCCCGAGAAAATTCAGAAAATTGATAACTGAAGTATCACAACACAGTAGGCAGCCAGTGTGCAGCCACTTCATCGAGGACTGGAGTCACACACACAGAATATTTCCCTATTTACTGATGTACATATACTGAAGCTCAGCACCAGTGCTCAGTGTTGAAGACAAAGCACCGCAGCCTTTCCCTTCTGACGGACACATTTTGCAGGTTGGTTTTAACCTGTTCAGTGTCATACAGCTAACCAGCTAATTTATATGCACTATATTTATGTATATATGGGTGTGTGTGTGTGTGGTCGGGGGTTCGATTCCCGGTCAGGGCGGGGCAGTATCCAGCTGGACCCTTAGGCAAGGCTCTTAATGCTACTTTCCTACTGAGTCACAGCGGCTCGGCGGTCTCCCGGGTCAACAGGGCTCGGCGTCAGGTGCCGGGGAACCCGACCTGATGAGAAATGGGCCGCTGGAACC
Source organism: Coreoperca whiteheadi (assembly GCA_011952105.1). NCBI lineage: Eukaryota > Metazoa > Chordata > Actinopteri > Centrarchiformes > Sinipercidae > Coreoperca > Coreoperca whiteheadi. The sequence goes on from CM022479.1 coordinate 227,728, forward strand.
TGTAAAATAATGTAATATAGTTCGAAAACAAATGACAGTCCTGATGCCAGAGTATGTAGGCCTGTACAACACAGTATTCGACAATGTTACTGTCTGAATCTTTTGGAAGGTTTTACAGCTTCTCTGCACAAAAGAAGAAGTGGAGTAAAGTCTTAATTCCAAGACATCAAACTTCAGTTCAATTTAGAGTTACCAACTTGGCCTTACTTTTTTTTACTCTTTGCATTTGTCAAATGTAGAAGTTCTTCTTCTGCTAATTTACTCCAAGTTAAAGTAACTCACATGTGCACATTTCACCCACTTGGAATTTCTGGTTAGCGTTAATTTGAAATGATGTTTATTTTGAGTAAAACTGTAGGACGACGTCATCTCGTTACTAGCAGCCACATTGAGACAGAGATCAGTAGTGAGAGATGTGACGCCTCATGTAAACGACTGAGAGAGTCATTCTAAGCCGAAGCGGCTGGAGTGGATACCTATTTTCATCGCTGCTCTAGTTTTGATCAGTGAGAAGACCATGATAACAGCTTTAATTATGCAACTTCCTTTAAACTAGAGAATTCAGTGCTGAGAGGTTTGCTGAGCAGCTGTTTCTAAACAACTGCACTTCACCAGATCATCATGTGAAGTTCTGAACCGGCTCAGACTGTGAGAACTAGATCATGAAGTTTGACATGACTTGAAACATTTCTTACATTATATCGCGTTCACGATGAAGGCTGATTTATTCTAGCTGGTTACGAGATGCCGCAGCGTGCTGTCTGCTGAATGTGTGGGGCTGTGGTTTTGGATCGCACGTAATTCTAAAGAGGTTTGTATTTTTCAGCTCACTGAATCTATAAAATAAACTCAAATTTAGTGGAGTTTACGTAGAAATAATCAGCTAAGCAAACACTCATTCTAAAGATACAAAACATGTAAGAAATTATTTAAAATAAGAGACTCAATTTAACATCAGCATCATGACAAATAAAGTTTCAATGACGAAAAGACGAAAAATTCAAATGCAAATGACCCAGATTTTATCTTGGTTTTCCATGATTCATTCATTCAAATGAGGCGCTTTGAAAACCACCTAAGCTGACACAGCATGTGGAACATGTTCAAACACACCTTCAATATACATAATATACATTATATATTAGGCCGCGGAGGACGTATCAGGCATGCCGGGTGTTACTGAGAACTGATGGGTGCACGCACACAGCCTTTTACATCCACTGGCAACCCGCTGATGTTTAGTTGAAACGGTCGTATCGAACTCTACGGTGGTTCTTTCAAGGGGAAACTAAATGCAGTGAAATAAATGTGGTGGCAGTGGCAAAATGGACATAATTAATACTAAACATAATAGTTCTAGTAATTAAAACACTAGAATGAACTACAGTATTTTACAGTTTCTTTGGCTTCAAACTCTGAACACAAACGTCTGAACTGGAAATCACAAAAAGCATCTGTACGAAATGAGGAAACACAACTTTCTCTACGCTCACCACCGAATGTTAACCATTGGCGCAGTTTAAAATAAAACGATCACTGCTGTCAACGCATTTCTCCAGCGGTCAGTCCCTGAGGGGAGCAACTCGCTAGATAAGACAAAAGTGAATTGTTTCATCATGAAACATGCAGAGACAGACATCGCTGGACCGCTCCTCCACATTACATTTATATGCAACTAATTATTCTAACCGTGTCTGATGAATATATCTGACAGGTCGCAGAATGTTGACACTGAACGCATCAGAAAAACCACTTGTTTCATTTCAGCACAAAATCAGCTGGTGACTTCAGCGTCGTGAAAGTGTGTTCTGGTTCTGTTCAGACTCTCACAGCGCTGCGTTCACGTTAGAGATAAGATCCTGCTCCGGTCTGATACAGAAAGCACGAGTGGGATTACCAAACGCAACGCGATTATCAACATTTAACTGAAGCCGCCATCTTTCCTGACCTTCACCAAAGTGCATTTATATATATATGTGTGTCTGTTCTCCAGGAGCAGCTGTAGTTATATTATAGTTGTAGTCAGTTTTGTCTGCCTGCGCTCGGGTCCCATCACAGTGCTACGCATACAAGCAAACTGCGAGTGTTAGTGTGTCACACACGCGTAAGGCGACCTGAAAAGTGACTGAGTTGTTGTTTGGGTCCCCACAGGTCCCTCCGCCTCAGCCCTGAGTAATCGAAGAGCAGCAACAACGACTTTGTGTTTATTCAATATTTCGTGTCGCGCTGTAACCCAGAGGGGAAGGTCCCAGAAGTATTTGTCCCCATTTCAAATGTTCTTTTAATGATCTCCTCAATGTTCCTCAACATATAATAATAATAATAATAATAATAATAACGATAAACTTTATTTATATAGCACTTTTCTTAACCAATGTTACAAAGTGCTTTACAAAAGAACGGAATATTAACCACACAAGGTGGGTACAATGAGAATATTTAACATTTAATAATAGAGGAAATAAACACAATAAAATAAATAAGATCAAATAAAAGCCTAGGGAAACAGTAAAACAATAAAAACACATCAGACATTACCAAAGGCTTTCACTAAAAGAAAGGTTTTACTCAACTCCGGAGTCTGACGGACCCTGCAGGTTTCACTTTGAATTATTTTGACTGCGTTAGACTGTAACAGTGTTACCTTCAGCTTCACTCATGACAACCTGAAACTGGAGGTTTCTCAGCTTACGTTGGTGTGTTTGTACCTTTGACTTTTATCAAAGAACCAGATATTTTGTAATAGAGTTATTCGTCTTTTGTTCTGATGATTTAACGAGGAGAGTTTCACGCCGATCCAAACTGCAGAAGAGAGAGAGAACTGTGAGTCACTTTTTTACAAATGCTAACTCACATTTCTCTAAACTGAGTTCACTTTTCAAAAAACTGTTCAGTTCTCTTTAACAACATGCAGCTCAGCTTCGGTTCATCTCACATCCAAAAGGCACCGATGCAGCCAAAACTCTTCAGACACGCCTGAGGATCGACGCTGGTCCCAGAACAGCGACCACAGGAACTCGTTCCACATTGACCATGAACGCACTGACAGCAGGCAGCATCATAATTAATTAGTGTCACTGCTGTCTTTTATTCATTCTTTCAGTGTAAGCCAAGATTTCATTACAACTAAAATAGGTCACTTGTTTATTACGCGGCCTCACAGTGTTTATTATATTAAATGAATCAAAGATCAGCTTCTACAGCGGAACGCAGTGAACGAGTGACACGGAGTGTAAATACACAGAGCTTTGGCTGAGTCTCAGAGAGAAAACGCTTGAGGAATTCTGAAAGACAAGGTCATTGAATTTACTTTGTGTGAGAGAAATGAAAAGTGATCCACAGTTTAGTCACAACGACTTCTGTTTTTCCGTGTTTTGAAAAAGTGAAATGTCAGTTAGCAATTTTCAGGGCAGTAATCTCGCACACACTGGACACCAGATTACTGAAGACATACAAGAATATTACTGGAGGCGGGAAGTGGATGAAAACCACGACGGGAGGATCTGGAGCAGTGAGCAGATATTTTGTTGGTTTGATTCCTAGTTCTGTTTATTTAAGTGACTGCATGTGTGAATGTTTGACATGTGTGATGTAATCAGAGCAACCCCGTCTGTAATCCTGCTCAGCTCGGTAACGTTTCATGAAAACAACGTACACATCAGTCAGATGGTTGCTCAGTAAAAAAGCCTTGAGACGTATTCAGATGTTTCACTCCAGTAAAAGTGGTGACACCACAGTAAAACACTCAATTACGAGTAAAAGATCTGGATTCAAAATGTCACTTAAGTGAAAGTACAAAAGTACTCAAAGTATCCAAAGTGAAAGTATTTGTTTGCCAGAATGGGCTCATCATTATATGACTGGACCTTTATTAGTGATGCATCAACATGGAAACAGTGCCGTAATGTTACAGCTGCACTAAGTTAATATGCTTTAAATTCTCTTGGCTAGTTAATCTAAAACACAGCATCGCGGGTTCTGTCAAGTAGCAAACCGCCTTTAAAATGGAGTGGAGTAGAAGTGTGAAGCAGCGTAAAAGGTGAGGTACAAGTACCTCAGCATTGTACTTTGGTAGAGTGCTTGAGTGAATGATATTTAGTTAGATTCCATCCCCGCTGAGGCCTGAGCCTGCGTTGTATGTGACGACAGCATTTTGTGTTTAACGGTACGAAAGTCAGTTCTGAGCCAAAGCAACCGTAAAATGCTGCGCGAGGAAACAGTGTTTGTTTTTCTAAAAACCCAATATGAACTTGCACGCACCTCCATCGGATTCTCCACGCGTGTTATTTTAACCTGCATCTCATCACGTCACTGAATTCCACTTGCCAACGTCTGACATACAGAAAAAAAAGAGCTGCAGCGGCCACCTGATAAAGTCCTGAAAACACAGGTTATCTAATAAGGTTAATAATAATGGCAAAACTTTCAAAAGGAAATTGAGATTTGAAGGAGTCAGGCTTCCGCTCTGCCTCAGTGGCATTCTGTTAGGTGAGATGACCTTTGCCAACACAAAAAACAAGCTGAGAATGAGCTGTTTACACCTGTTAGAATGTCACACAGCATGTTACTGGGCTTCCCCCCCGCTTGCTGCTGTTAATGCTTCCTCTTGTATTGGTGTACCATTTGAGGTTGTTGATACTGAAAATGACTGAGATAATGAGTTTACGCAGAGCAACCAGCCAGACACCAGGAAATAATATTTCTGAGGAGTTTCAAACCCAAATTTATTGTTGAAGCGCATCGAATACTTTACAGAAAGCTTAAAAACTGCTATTTCAGGTTCAAGTTCCAAACCCCAAAGCCACACGGAAAGGGTTTTTAGTTTTTACAGTGAATTTCTGTTCCTCGTTGTAAAGGTAGTGAATGATTTCACCCAGAAGGTATTAAAAATGCACAGCAAACAGAGGTGGAAAAGAACTGAACCAGACGCCTCAGCTCTGCACTTACAGGATAATACGTCACTAAGTGAATGGCCGCGATCTGGGAACACGGTGACATCGCTGGAAAGGAACACGAGCAGCCAGATGGTCGGACAGTTCACTTCCGCCTGGGTCTTTATGATAGCCTCCATTTGCATGATAACTGGAACCCGAGAAAAGACCCAAGACACAAAAGATCACACTTGTTCTGGTTCACGTTACTCTGCTGACGGCACTCTGTCCAGGGTCAGTATTTACCGGTGCAATTTTAAGACTAACTGTCCTGGGATCAGCCGTGATGAGCTGTGCTGATACTGAGGCAGCTTCTAAACAGAAAGCATGTGCAGTTGTTCTCCAGTTGCTGTTTTTTCATATGATAGGCAGCGATAAGGACGATATTTATCTCCTGTAATGAAACGCAGGCCACCGTGGTGAACTGCGCCAAGATGTTTAAGGTTTCGATTGCACGATGGTTTTCCTGAAAAACATGCTTATTCTGATATAAGGAACCCATTTTTATCTTCAGTTTCTGTGGTGGTTCACATGAGGTTTAAAAGTCAGACTACTGTCTGACCAAATCCCCAAATCTGTTTAACAATGAACAACTTCGGAAGCATTATGTGCACACAAGGCAGCATTCAGAGCCGTGTGCATCCAAGATCGTATCGTCCCCTAAAATGATTCTACAGGCGAATCGACACGTCAGCACACGCCGAGCATTATAACCTTCGTGAGGGAGGGTTTATTACAGAGCATTGCTCTTAGCTGGGTGTTCCTAATAAACTGGACACACTGGAGTGTAAATATAGTCCAGTTGCCACGAGGTTTCTACAGAGACTGTGCATCTGGAAGACAAAGAAGAATAGTCTGTAGTGAGCAAAGACTTTTTGTTTTCACACATTTTATGCAAGAAATAAATCAGTAAAACCTTTAAACCACAGGTGGAATTAACATAAAGAGAAAGGTGACAACAAAAAACCTGTTTTCTTTGTAATTTTCACAAAACGTCAGCGGCACTGGGAGACTGTGACCTCTAATGAAACAGGTACTCACCCCCTCTGTGCTGAATCAGCTGAGAAAGCCCTCACATCCAACACCTTTGTGAGGGAAGGAGTGAATCATTGGCATATCGACAATATGATTTTCGCTGTGAATCACGAACCCCGAGAAGGCAACATCTACAGTACACAAGTCTCCCAGAACCTCGTCAGCAAGAATCAAAGCACAATCGTCACCTCATCATTGTGTGCTTGGGCATGTTGTGGGATCAGAAAGTACAGTCATCAAAGATTTTCTCACACTGTGAGAACACAATTCACACAGTGATACTCAGTATTCACAGTCCTCTTCATGGAAGCTCGTGTACTTCTGATGTTTCCAGCCCACAGCCGCATCGCTTCTGTTCGACAGTTTATTAAAACTTGAGACTAACTAATTAAGCAGATGAAAAGGCTGCCATCCGCCTGGTTTGAAAAGCTCTAAAGAAAAGAAAATGTCGAAGTCACGTGAAGCGTGCTTAACGTGCGGGGAGCAGACACACCTGCCGCAGGTGTGAACGCTCACATGAACGACGGCTCAGGAAACTGGTGGTCACACGAGGGTTAATGCAAAGACAGGAAGTCGTCCCATCTTTTCATTTTTATTGATATTTTCAAACCAATTGGTTTCCTGTAAAACATTATTAAATGTAATGTATGGAAGTGTAGATCTACAGCCCGTATTTACTGCGCTGGAGACAGCACTGCAGTACTGCTCTGTGTACTGTGTGTATGTTTACTGTTTGCCTTGTCATTTTAAGTTTACTTTCTCTTGTATAGTTTCTAGTTTATTACTATTCTTATTTTTATTTGATACACTTCTAATTATTTCTTTCCTCTGTGTACCTGAACCTTTTCCTGTCTTTGTGCTGCTGTAACACCGGGATCGTCTCTTTTTTCATTTGATTTAACCTGAATGTAAATCCAATGCCAATTATTCACCTAAATCTAATTTCACTTTAAACTTGAGTGACTGTAAAAGCTCAGATTCTGTTTGTGTTGGATTTCGTGTTAATTTGACCGTGTTACACTTCTGTTGTCCAAACAGCAGCCAGAATATATTATGTACTATATATATTCCTATTGTGTTCTTGTTCTATGCTTCATGGTTCAGCTCAAAGCATGAGGTTTGGTTAGGGGAAAGACGGTGGTCTTAGCTGTAAATACATGAACACAGCTGACACGCACGCACACACACAGAGAGAGAGTTGTATTTTCTGTGCGTATTATTATATGATCATCTACAGACCTCACGCTCAGAAAACTCTGGGTTATTATTATTATTGCTTAAGTGGAACATTGTTTTCTGAGAAAACACACTTTGGGGTTTTCAGCTCCACACTCACCTCCGCTGTGCTGATGGAGGGTAGAAAGTCTCAGTAGAAACTCAGGTTGAACATGAACTACTCGGTAAGTTCAGAAACATGTCTGTTATTGAAGTGAATCAACTCCCGGTGACAGTCACACACAGAACAATATGAATATGCTTCAGTGTCGGCAGCCTGATCAGAATACACAAGTGAATGTTTCAGAAAAAACATGAACACCAGGGTTAATTGATCAAAATAGTTCAAATGAAGAGAAGTGCATGTGTGTTGTTTGAAAAGCAGCAGAGGACTCATTTTCATTAAATACATATTTTGTTTCATTCATGCTTCAAAGAAATGGATCAGAGAAAGCAACAACTGCAGTGTGTAACACACACACACACACACACACACACACACACATACTGTGTATATATATATATATATATATATATACAGTAGACATACAGTATATCTATATATATACTGTATGTATGTATAAGTATGTATGTGTATGTAAATGTAGATCCGGGGGGTAACAGAAAGCTGGGTTTGCCTTTATGCATTCCTGTTGCAGGTGCACTGAACTAATAGTAAAGTAACCGAGGTGTTTACTGAAAGCTCGTGTTTGTTGCTGATGAAAGGACTTTTGGACAGAAGCAGGTTAAATGTGTGGTAAAGGTGGAAAAAGCTGTTATTTTCCCGCAGCTGTAGGAACTTTATGTTTGTTCTTTTTGCTCTTTTACTTTCCAACAAACATATTTTTTCAGGTCGGCAGAGCGGCATTTGGAAAGTGGATTGCAGCTTGTCGTTGTGTTTTGATTTGCTGAGGTCTCGGCTGTGGGTATAAATGCTGAGCGGGTAGTTCGCTGCTTCAGTGCGGCCTCTCCCTCCGACACTGTCAGGTGAGTGTTTACCTTTATACCAGCATCAAGGGCCACCAACCGGGGTTTGAGATTGGAAGGTGGTAAAATAATATGACATTTAGACTGCAGTACGTTTTTCTTTCAAACTGAACTAAAAATAAAAATATTAATGCAAGCTTTGCAGGCGTGCACGCATGGCTAGGCCTTTTGATTTAATTGTGAAGTATTTGATTGCTTTTCTCTTGTGTTTCCAACCTAAAGCACACAATCATGCAGTCTTTCTCAGGCTGAGGTCTGTCATATTTTTTCTTAGTTTTAGTTGCTGAAAAACATATTTCCTGTGGAATAACTCCCCCTCTGAAGCATTTTAAAGTATCTCCCTCGAAGAACCTGAGAAAGGAAGACAGCAGCAAGCGGGAGGTTCTGTACAAGGAGACACGGTAAGCAAACCCATCTTACTGTTTTACACCAGAACTTCAGATCCTCTAACCGGGATCAAGTCAGGGAGACTAACGGGGAGAGACGTGTGTGCAGCACGCTGCGGTCTGTGAGCAGGCGATGGCCAAACACGTCAAATCACAAATCCATTAACGAAACGCACAAACGCTTTGAGAGGGAAAAACACAGCGTTTGGTTGACGGAACCAAAACCGATGATTGACGATATTTCAGATTAAGATCTTGAAGCACTTTCTTGTGCTTCTTCTAACTGGCTGAATACTTTCACACACATGGCAGCAGATTTAAAAGAAAGAAGTTCTGATTCAATTTCAGCACATTTCCTCCAAATGATCACTTAAAGCTCCTCTTACATAAACAGGCAATTAGAAATGAAGCTCAGTATTAAAGATGAAATTAAAGATGCAAAATATCTTCTCCCGAGTGAACGTGAAACACTCGGAAAGATGTTCTGGTCATGTTTGACTGAAGTTCTTTGGCTGAGCGTCAGATTGTAGTGAATCCAGTAAAAGATGTCCGAGCTTTATCATTATTATTAGAATAATTTATTCTGTCTGGGTTTAATTCAAAGTATACTCATCTGCCAAAGTGCCATTTCATATTCATATGTATCACAAAATATGTGTACATCAACAGCATCTGCCTGTCGGCATCATCAGGTCTTCAAGCAGATTCAAAGACATAATAAGTAACGCCGATGATGAATTAGAGAGCGGATCTGAACCCCCAGAAGGAGTCGCAAGAGAAACTGTAAATACTTATTTACAGGATGAGGATGTTTCTGACCTGCCTCTAAACTCTTCTCGTGAATTACTGGATAACTGGGGATCTCCCGGCCTCGAAATATTATTCAAATGAAAGAAGAAAAAAAACACTTTCTGGTTGAACCGGTCTCAACTGGTGCTGGGGGGTCGCCGTTAGACCTGTGTGTTTTAAAGTGCTTGTTTGAAATGTCAGGACCGCAGATGGACTTTCTTCTTTTCCTGTCGAGCGTCAGCCTGAACCTACATGTTCAAAGTAAAGGCAGTATTTTCTCAGCGACTTTCATTTCCATCACGTTCTCTGCTCCACGCGTTTAAAGCTAAACTACTGGCTCTGGCATTGAGCTTAGCTGTCTTTCATTTGCTGTACGTGGTGACATGATGGAAACATGCAGAACGTACATTAAAACCAATCTGTACTCTTCAATAGCCCAAATTCAATACAACAAATGTATGAGTTTGCAGGTCATGCTACCGTAGTTTATTGAAAGAAACCGATATTAATTTCACCTCTG
>CM022479.1:240170-252523 GCA_011952105.1 Coreoperca whiteheadi
GCCTGTCTGCCTGCCTGCCTGCCTGCCTGTCTGCCTGCCTGCCTGCCTGCCAGCCTGCCTGTCTGTCTGTCTGCCTGCCTGTCTGCCTGCCTGTCTGTCTGTCTGTCTAATATTTCTATAGAAAGTTAGATTCTCATTAGAGAAACTGCCTGTGAATAAAACAGCAGCCAAATTGAGGCCCTTCATCACACTGACACAACCATCCTGTTTGTATTAGCATTATTAGCATTAAGCAGCTCATTGATTGACAACACTGTGCAAAAGGATGCAACCACAGATAATCAAAGAGAGATCAACATATGTCTTAATACAATAGCTACGTCTAGTCACCGTCCATTTCCTGAGATATGGAAACAGGCGTTCTGCAGATTCAGTTCAGTTTAGGTTTAAAACATTAAATGCTGGTTCAGTGAAATATACCGAGTTATTATTACACATATTAAATTTTAACTTTTGTGTACATTAAGAACCCGACACAGAGCCTTTGTTACCTCCTGGACTCTGAAAATAACCTAAGATGATGCAGGTCTGTGCACTGATTGTCTTTTAAATATGTGCACGCAGTAGCTTAGTGTTTGTCTACCTGGCTGAGCTTGTTGCCCTTGTTTTTAGCTCTATGTCATGTGTGTATAATATAAGTATTGTTGTGTTACACCACAGCAAATGTGACGCGACGGCAATGTCTGTTTTTATTTGAGTAATTAACCCGTGAGCGCCAGTTTTCAAAGATCTGTTGACAAGATTCTCCTACACGTTGATCTCACATCGTGATTGGGATGCGTGATGTAAGATATGGGAGTATGTGAGTAATAAACCCACACATCGATAGTAGTACCAGTATGAGGCATCCGTAATGTGGCTGAAATACTTCTTCGAGCCCATTTCAGTTGACTCACAGACATCCGAACAAATATCAGCCATCACGTGAAATCACTCTGAGGGGTGTCGTGACTAAAGCTCTCCTCGCTGTCACAAAGCAGACGCAGACTTTGATGGGCTTCGTCTTGACGAGATAACGTGGAGAAGGAAGAAGGAGAGATGACAGTGAGAAGCCACAAGCAGTGGGTGTTCATAGCACACATGGTGTCGGCTGTTTGGTTTATTGTGTAGATGCACGCTTACCTACAGCCTGAAAGAAGTCTCTGATGTGACGGAGAGATAGCTGAAAGCCAAGGCCCCGCTCCAGCACTTTACATAATACGGTATTTACTTTCTTCATAGAGAGACACGGGCCTCTGAGCTGAGCCATCGTGGCTGTGTGCTTCTAAAATTCAGGAGAAGATGAAGCCAAAGACAGAGTCGATATCATTTCTTGGAAATGCGAAAGTATAGAGGAGCTCGTTGTAAACCAGGACTGTCATTCTCACTAGAAAGTGGAAATGACTCATTTCTAACTCAGAATGTAGCGTGAGGAACGGAAGGTAAAGACGGCAGAAACCCCTCAAACAATAATGCATTAGTTTCTCATCAGGTGTCACTCACACATCCATGGAACTGTCACGGGAGGAAGAACTCACATCCTTCAACATTTAGGGAAAGGTGCTTCTTCTCATCCCTCCTGAGAGTCGGATGTTCAGATCAGCCTCATGTCTGTGCGTTCAGTACAGAGCTGGAAGCAGGGCCCGTTTAGCCTAGCTTAGCATAGAGACTGGAAGCAGGGGGCAACAGCTAGCCTGGCTCTCTGATGAACATGCTGCGTCTGTTCGTCTGATCGGGGCACAAACTGAAATGTGAAAACGACAGTTTGTGGTTTTATGGGAGTGACACTATGGAGCGATTTCTTGATGAACAACCCTTTATTCACATACTGAGGTTGCAGACACATCTGTGTGTGGCTCTGAAGTCACAAATGATTCATTTGGTTTGACTTGGAGGACTTTGGTTGGCAGATACAGTCTCTGTACAGTCATGATGGTACCAAACCTGACACCCTCATTGTGTCACAGACTGTCGTTCGCCAAGAAATAAACTGCTGAGTATGTTGCACGTTAGTCGCATTGATACGCGTTTTGGCACATCGTCGTCCCTAACTGCCGATCAGCAGATCAGCGAGAAACCGTCGGCAGGAATGTGAGTCACTTTGCACCAAATACAAACAAAATGGCTTCCAGCTCATAAAGGGTGCCTTTACAGTGACGCTGCACCCAGGATGTACTGTAGGTGCGAAGTGCTGATCTATGCAGCTCAATGCTTTGTGGATTAGGATTTTAAAATGCACAATGAGCTGGAACATGTGGGAAATAGTTAATGAGTTTCACCTGCGCCAGCTGCAATGCTGGTTTCATGTCAGTGCACACTTACGACAATGATTACTTTTGATGCACTGATCTGATTACACTAGTACAGTTATTATCAATATTTGACATCACATTTGAATGGTGAAAGTCTGAATGCAGGTTAATAATGTACCGTTACTTAAGCGAAGGAGCTAAATGCTCCTTCCCCCTGTTTTAAGGAGGGCATTCGATGTTCTTTCCGCTGCACACGTTGTTTGAAAGGTTTCTGTGAAGGGTTAGTGAACATAGTGTTCTGTCCCAGGAGAGATACCAGGTGACATGTCGCCGCGCTGCAACTTCGTTTCCCACTCATTGTGTAGACTGCTGTTGTGATGCTATCAGTGTGTGTGTGTGTGTGTGTGTGTGTGTGTGTGTGTGTGTGGGGTGCACCTGTGAACAGCACAGCCTCTCTGTCAGAAGGTCTGCTACAGGAAATGTTTTGAACCACTAAAGACTTTAATGTGTACATGTTGCTCTAATATCACGTTCTAACTTATTCGTCATGTCTGGAAGGCTGCAGCTTCTTCGACGTGTAAATAAGAGCTGCAATATTAACGCTGTGTTTTCCAAAGTAAACTATTCTTATAGTGAGAAAACACAAACTTAAAAACTAATATGTACTGACAAGACATTACATTCATTGAGAACAATCATCTCAGTTAAATCGTGTTCTCAAATGAATAACTAATGGGCACAAATGACTGTGCTCCTGACTTACCTCATTACGCTCTCCAGTCAATATTTAGGGTGTACGAATTAATAAGTTGTGCACACAAATGAATTACTCATCTGTAAATGAATAGTTTGTGTGCACAAATTGACAGAAGATGGCGTGAAACAAGAATCGTGGAGATTTGTACATGTCTGCTGTTGACAGCAGGCTGTTAAGACTGAATGCAGTTTTCATTTAAATTCGAGCAGAGACACATGGATCTGCTTCAGATTGTGCCTGCTAATCAACACTTTGCTATATTTGACATCCACCAAAAATGTTCAAATGTCAACAGGATTGCTTAATGCAACACAAGCTATTAGTTCGAGAGCAAATTTAATTAAATTCACACAGTTAGTCATTTTTCCTCCAGGACCTGCTGTTCTCTGAATACGTTTAATATGTTTGTATGTAAAATGTGAATCAGCAGAGTAACTGGTATTTACTGATGGGCACAGTGAAATGTGGTGGAATAAAGTTAGAATGTGCGTAAAATGGAAACCAGCACATTTGAATGATGTAGCTGGTGGAGGTGAAACTAATTTAAACTATTTCATATTTTTAAATATGCATTTAAAATCCTAATCCCTAAAGTATTTTAAGTAGCATAAAATAGAAATTCTCAAGGAAAGTACAACCACCTCTAAATTCAGTCCAGCACAGCGTCACATGGTCAGACAGGTCCGCCAGACTGCAGTAATCAATAGACACATGCTAAAAACACATCCTGTCAATACAAACAGTTACGTGAATGGATTATGAAACAGTAAGCACTGCGACACATTCCAGATCATCGTCTGTATTCTCTCCCCTGGACCTGCTGAACTCGGTATCTGCCAACAACAAAGAGAGTGAAACATCATGAAAACCTTCCATGTCGGTGCAGATGGTGTGTAGGAGTTTGGTTTTATGATTCTTTTTCCATTTCACCCAAAACTAAAAAGGTGTAAAAGTGATATTTTATATACGTTTTGAATAGTAACACTGCAGTTTGGGGGATGAACTCAATAGCATGATAATCTTTTCCAAACTGTGGGTGTTTTTTTTGCTTCAGTTGATCTGACTGCAGCTGCTTTCTTCAAGTTATGAGGAGCAGGGTGAAGAATGAATCCAAAGTGCTGTTCTTCTCAAAAACCTGTTCCTGCAGTTGTAAATGTGCAGAATTACAGGTTTAAAACTCTCTTGGATAGACCAGCTGCCTGCAAACCGCCACTTTCTGCAACTTCTAACCTCATTAACCTCATTAATGGTTGATAGATAATTGCCTTTAAGCAGCAGTTCCAAGCGTGGGGTTGCTGAGCTATGATCATTTTGACCAGTTTGAATGTTGGATTACTTGTTTCGAGAAAAGAGCTGCAGACGATCTGCATTTATTAACATCTTATTAACCTCTTTCTCATGCGTGAACCTCTGACGCGTAGCTACAGAATACAAGAAGGATATTAATGGGCATGTTTTTATGTATCTAAAAACCATTTCAAGTCGATGTTTCATTCAGTTGTTAGGTCGGGGGGGGGGGTGGGGGGGTTAAAGGGTGGCCCTGAGGTGCATTTCACAGAAGAAATTAACAAAAGACAAAACAAGAAACAGGATATTGAAGCGTGCCGTAAAACAGATCCATATGAAAGTTATCTATTTTCAGCCTGAGGGCTGCTACAGTTTGGAGACTTACGTCTTGGGACATGGATGTTTTTATCCGTCTTTTAAATCTGATCTTTGGGGAGAAACAATGAATTAAGTGAACGTTTAAAGTCTCTGTAGCGAAGCGTTACTGTGTCTCCGGTCCCTGCAGAGATGCCAGAGACGTCCGGTGAGACTGGGAGATGTGGAGAGCACCGACCCCAACCACAGCGTGACAAGATCAAACAGCCTCCTCCTCCTCCTCCTCCCCCTCCTCCTCCCCAGACCAGGGAGGTGGTGTCACCGCCCGCCACAGGACGTCAGGTATGAAACAAATGACATCATACAACCAAGTGGAACTGGCTGGAACAAACTTTGCTACTTCCTCAGCACAGACAGGCGCTGGTGGAAGAAGTGTTCAGAGTGTCAGCGTGTAGTACTCATTATGCAGAATTGTCCCTTTAAAAGCGTCAGATTATTGTATGCTCTGATATGTTATTAATATTATTACTGCAAAACTAATATTCTGTTCACCACAGCAGCCTCACCTCATCGTGGCTGCCAATTTACTGGGAGTGGTTTTTTAGATTTGATGATTGTTATTGTCGTATTTTGGCAACTTCTACAAGTTGTTCCAGTTCAGAGGTTGTCAGTAGAATTCCCCATCAGAGTCTGAATGCAGGTCAGCTTCATCCTCTGTTACAACAGCTGACAGTGTGACGCGGCCTGCTGCCGGCTGTCGTGTCATCCTGTCTCATATCTCACCTGACTGTCACGTGGCCGCTTTGCTTTAGAAAGATGTTTTTTAAGCATCTGACTTCCCGTTACATCATTCCCTCTTTATTCCTGGCACAGTGCAGCTCTGCTCGGACGACATGTCATTGGCGGCTGAATTATTAATATTTTCTAATTGTTTGGGTCCTCTGACATCACTGTACTGACACTGCTAAATCAGTCTGCTGACGTCCAACAGCAGGACTTCTTTTTATCCTTTCGTGACATTTTGTGGAATGAAACCTGCCTCCAAACAGAGCAGAACAGGCAGCTGGATGTGGTCATTTTAATTCCATTCAATGCCATCTTATGTATCTAGCCCCAGTTCATTACAGACGTTATCTCATTGCACTTTTCCTATAGAGCAGTTCTACACCGAACCCTTTTAGGTGCATCGATCAGGGCACTGTTGAACTCTCACGGTGGTGTTCATCAGGGCGAAACCAGCAATTTACAACAGGTTCGACGACTTTGGTGAATCTGACGTTGAACACTCGTACGAACAAACCGGACAGAAAGAAGTACGAGAGTTTAAGGATAAAAATACACACTTGCTCTGGCGTGGGGCCCAATGACTTGATGATTTAATTTGTCCCATCATCCACATGCTGTAGCTGACACTGGCGTTTTTTCCTCCCAGTGTTGGAGCGCTATGGAAGGCATCAGGCAGAAGCAGCAGAGGCCGTCGGTGCTGCGTCAAGTTTCCCAAACAGCTTCCAGACGACAACAAGGTACGAGACGCTTCACTGTCCTCAGCTCCACACCAGCTCCACATCATCTTTCTGCATGAAAGTCATTTTATGGGGACATGTTTAGGTATGCTTCATTCTGTAGTTCTTCCAGTGTGCACACACAAACGTTAGCCTTAATACAAAGTGTGCAAGGGGGGCTTTAGAGGCACAGACATTCTTGCATTGGTGCTTGATGTCACTTCTGTTTTGTCAACTGAATAAATGAACTGAATAAGGGTTTTTTTAGAACTTTCGCTACTTGTTTTTGCAGTAGAGCATCAGCAGATCAGAGGCCTACATCAATGCTTTCTTCCCCTAGTGCATCCAGGGAACAGTGCAGCCGTCTCCGTTTGCAAGGAAGAGGCGGAGGCGGGCCGTCTTTCCCAGTCCTCTTCAGCACACTCGGGCTCCTCTCCCGGGCAAAGCCATCTCCTCTTCCCCTCGAGGAAGGACGGTCCGAAGCAGAGCTCCATCGAGGCCAGGCTTCATGATAGGTGACTTTCCCACATTCACACTGAAAATGACTCTGTTCATCATTAGACAGGAAGATCGTTTGCTGCCTGATTAATGGGTTGGCTAAAAATAAGCTGCCATGAAAAAGGTTAAACGAATGTGGTCTTGGGACAGTGGACCAGCTGGAGGGGGTCATAGGCATATGACCATGTCCCCTGGGGTATCTGGTTGGGGGTATTGCGGGAGTGAGTGAACGGGGCAGGTACTACGAGCCATTCAGTCCTTGGATAACTGGAGTTTGAGCGCTATGGTTGCTATCTCATCAGGAAGTCAAACCCTTTCTCAGTGGGTGCTGTGCCCCACCACGGTGATGCCTCGTAGCTGACTCTGTGATTGTCATGGACAGAATCTCAAGGTACAGCAAAGTGTCCACCAAGAGTGAGGTGGTTCTGTGGCACTACAGTGGCAGAGATGAGTGCCAGCAACTGTACTCTGCAGGAAAATGGTGTACTGTCACTGTTCCAGGTGACGCAGTTCAGTTATCTTGGGGTCTCTGATTTACTCTCCATTCCAACCCCAATCTATGGTCATGAGCTGCGGAGAGTTATCAAAAACATTAGGTCAAGCATTCAAACGAACCTCCCTCGCAGGGTGGCTCAGCCCAAAAGTAGAGACAGGAAGGGGAGCTTAGACCTCCAGATGAAGCTCGGAGGAGAACAGCTGACGTGCCTCCTGGACGCCTCCTGTGGATTCATCAACCGACCCGGAGAGAGGTCGGCGAATCTCGACACTCCCCAGCCTGTGGGAGACCCCACAGCAGACCCACAACATGCTGGAGAGATTCCACATCATTAGTTCACCCAGGAAGAGATGGAGAGTGTGGCTAGGGAGCTGGACATACGGGCTACCTCGCTCAGCTTGCTGCCACCGCAACCCAGACCAAGATAAGCAGAGGCAAGTGAATAGATGGATGGATGGAAGGATAAATGAGTGACGTTGTGTTCTGTACATCCTCCAGCTCCTCCTGGGCGATGCCAAGGGGTTCCAGGACTAGACAACATATGTGAGGTGCCAGGAATCTCTCCACAGGGAGGAGGTTTGCTGATGAAATGCCCAGACTCAGCTGGCCTCTTTCAACCTGAATGAACAGTGGTGACAAAAATGACACATAGGACCATTTTCTGAACTTTATGGTTAAAGGGGCCGCACAGTGTGACCTAACGCTCTACTCACTAAAGTAATTGGCGAGTTTGAGGTTCAATGTGGGAAAACATGAGAAGTCAGGTGACGATACATGTAGTAAATAAGACAAGAGATTTTCGGCTCCTTCACCATGGCAGTCGGGAACAAGAATAGGACAGGGGAGATACTTTACAGCTCTAGTTACTCTGTGTGGGTGCCATGGCCTCAAGCATAACATTTAGTTTGAGGTAGATCTGCCCGGGTGAAATATCACCAATACGGCCTACAAAGCTTGTATCTGTTACTTTTCCTTATTCTTGACGGCCAACTTTTGCAACAACCTTCCCTTGTACCTTTCAGTCTGAAAGTACTTTCCCTTACGTCACTGACATCACTGTTCCCTGTTCACTATCGTTGTTCCCTCCAGCACCCCTGAGGGCACCAGTGCTCTGTTTGTGAGTGGCTTCTGCCGCTGGCCAGGCTGTGAAGCGGTGTCTGAAGATTTCCCTAGTTTCTTAAAGTAAGTACACTGCTGAAAACTGCGCTGAGTCACTCGGGTCCTGAATGTACAGTAGTGGTGACTAGTTCTGGTAAGGAGACATATAAATCAGCGGGGAAAAGGAGTTCAACACAGCACCGGACCTGTTTCTGAATCTCTGTGCCAGACACAAAGAGATTAGAACCTCTCATCTGATTGTCGGTTTCATGGCAAACAAGTGTATTTCCTAAAAGCTATTGACCTTGTCCTATTTTGTCCTCTAGGCATCTCCATTCTGAGCACAGTCATGGCGACAGGAGCATTGCCCAGTGGAGGGTCCAGCAAGATCTGGTTCAGTGCATGGAGAGTCAGGTGGGGACCAAAGAAACCTAGAAGGTCTACAACTACACCGTGAATGCCAAATACTGCGTTTCTACTGTTGATCTTCACAAAATGAAATGATTGTCTCACGTGAAAAGAGGCTTAACCAGCGAACTAGTCCAGCACTAAGATGATGGCTTTATTGTTATAAAATGATGTCTGATAAGCTTTCACGCTCGTGGATCTGTGTCTCCAACAGGCCTCTCGAGATTGTGTCTCTCCGCTAGAGAAAGCAACACTCCCCCACCTACATAAGCCCTTGCGAGTTTCGATACCTGATAAATAGTGAAATGGCAGCAGCAACAGTTGTTTGTACGGTTCATACAGTTTAAAATATCATAATGTACGACAACACTGTCTTCTTACTTTCACGTGCAACTATTCTACGCTGGCGTCTTCAGAAGAGCCTGTGAGGTTCACAAAGTAAAGCAGTTACCCCAGCCCTACACAATAACGCATTGTTGGTCTGAGGATACAAGATGAGGTCAATTCAAACACGGCACTGCTCTTTTTTCAGCTCGTCCTGGAAAAACAGAAACTCATTGCGATGCAACTTCATCTGCACCTCTCTGAGCACAAATACGCTGATTTGGTATGTTGCTGTTTCTTTCAGCTTCCTTTGCTCGATTAAAAGATTTTGCTTATTGTAGCGTGAGGAATTTGAAGAAGAAATTCTTGAATTTGCTGTGTGTTTTTCTGCCTGTGAAGAGAGCAAATGAAACTGTGTTGTTCATCACTGATGCAGAAGGCAGTGGCCGAGTGGCCGTACAGCCTCCCGCTGTTCCTGCCGCAGCCTCCGGGGACGGATGGAGACAGGGGGCAACAATGGGGCATCAAACATCTGGAGGAGTTGTCCCAACAGGGCTACAGAGCTGCTGGGTCTGCCCACCTCCTGCCAGGTAACACACCCTCTATGGAGGTTTATTAATTAGTGACAAAACAGGACATAATCGACCTGCTCTCACAGATTTTTATATTTGTCCCATTCTGAGCTGCGGACTGCTCGCTGACATGATTCAACAGACAGTTTCGTATGTATCACTTTTTCCACCATTAGTGTCTTTTAGACAAATGAAAGAGCTGCTAGAGCACATGAGATTATTTATATGAGCCAGATGGAGTTTGCATGTAAAGGAATACAAACTGCTGAAACTGAGAGTGAGCAGGCAGCGTGGAAAGGAAGTCCTACTGCTCACTCAATCCTTTAAGGGGAACTAATGTCATATATATTTAATATGAGTTCTTTTTATGAAACCCCAAAAGTCCGGGGAGATAATATTAAGATCAAAGATAAAGGTAAAACTATTTAATCTCTCAGGACTTACCTGTTCTTTCACGCCTATGGCATTTGGTTGGGTCTGAGAATTGTGAGTGATTGATTGTATTATTCTTGGGTGTCGTGTGATGCCTTTATTTTGGTGTTACGATTTCTATTTCTCTATATGTGTTTCTATTTTTATTTCTATCAACTGTGGACAGCACTTTGGTCCATTTTAATGGTTTTGAAAGGGCTTCATAGATAAAATAAAATAAGTTGAGTTGAGTTGAGTTGAGGACCTTTCGACGTCTCTCTTACGTGAACCCTGACCAGAGGAGGTGTCCCAGCGTGCCGTCAGCAGATTCACCCTTGTTACAGTTAGAGGAGGTGGAAGGATAGAGTGTGCTGAGCTTAGGCCTGGAGGAATGACGTCTGAGTGCTACTTTACATTGAATTAGTTGAGGCCTTGATTGATAGAACATGCACTTATGATCTTCATGATCTTAATAGAGCTGACCCAGTACCTAAATCCTTTCCCCAAGAATCTTTCAGATGTAGGGCGGATACGTTGAGCTGGCCGGGGCCAATATCCATGAAACGAGACTGATTAGGGGCTGAAAGGAGGGGCAGAAAGTCATTTGTATATTTCATCTTTGTCTGTAAGTAGTTCAAAATGTGGGATAGACTTGCGAACATAATTTCTCAGCTGAAGGTATCTAAAAAAATGTGATGCTGGAAGATCAAACTTCTCTTTCATTTGGGGAAATGTGGGGAATTTACCGTCTACGTACACGTCTCTCACTGCAACCATTCCTCTACTGGACCAAGATAAAAATGTGGTTGTTCAGTAATCTTATCAAGTCTATAGTCATCTGTCATCTCAGGCTTTTAGGTCGTCTGTAATAGTTTCAAACTGTGCCTGAAGATTGTACAGTTATATTTGTAGCTTTTCGTTAAACTTTGATCCCTCCCTCACATGCTCTCTACAGACAGCTAGCTCAGAAGATCAGCTGAGTAACCACATAATAACCACCATAATCGTGTGTTTGATGACATGAACTGATGACATACCATCTTTGTTGCTGTACAGATTTGGTCCCCAGTATTGAATGCTACAAATACAACAACATCAGGCCTCCGTACACCTACGCCTACCTGATAAGATGGGTGAGTTCCTTTCACAGGAGGCTAATGGAAGATAGTAGATGTTCAGTTATTTGTGAAGTGGGTCACAACTTGTTTGTCACTGTGTCTGACTGCCTGCAGTCCATCCTGGAGTCCCCGGACAAACAGCGTACTCTGAATGAGATTTACAACTGGTTCACTACCATGTTCTTCTACTTCAGACACAACACTGCTACCTGGAAGGTCTGAACATCTCAGATTACACATTCACTCTGACACCTGCTGAAATTACACGCACTGTTTCGTAGGGCCCAGTCACTTTGGGGTCATGGCCGAAATATTTCTCACTATATTAAGTTCGTTTTATTTGCTCGTGTTAGAAACTCGATTTGCATCGAACGAATGACGGCTGTTCCCCCGCAAGTCACCAATCAGAGCTTTGTAGGCGGGATTAAGAGGGGGCATCGTCACGTTGCTACATAGATAGCTAGTTACCTGTCTACAGCCAATAGAAACAGCCACAGGAAGAAGACGGTGACAGGTGCAGGTGAGATGTTCGCAGCTGTGACATCATCACTGCAGTGCGCACCCACTAAATCAGATATATACGAGTTTCTCAGTCATTACTGAAACTTTGCTATTTACAAGTAGGAAACTGGTAACTACTCCCACGTGACTTGAACACTGCATTATGGTTAACCAGGCAGGAAGCAACGGGGTTTATGGGAAATGTGGTCTAAATGTTGCTGCACATGGCACTGTATAGCAATGTGTTCAACTACTGTATAGATAATTTAACATACTCACAACAACAACACGTAGTTTCCATCTAACAGAACACGTTTAACGTGCTTCTGTGACAAAATCGTATTTTCCTGTCCTACCCAGAATGCAGTGCGGCACAACCTCAGCCTACACAAGTGTTTTGTGCGAGTTGAGGGAGGAAAGGGAGCTGTGTGGACGGTGGACGAGACAGAGTACCAGAGGAGGAAAGGCCTAAAGTATCACAGGTCTGTATTTCTTCAGTCAAGGCCCCCCCATACCAGAGGGAGGCACTGATATGAAAGGAGAGGAGGAGGTGGGGAGAAGGAAAGGAGAGGAGGTGGGGAAGGAGAGGAGGGGAGGGGAGGGGAAGGAGGAGATGGGAAGGAAAGGAGAGGAGGAGGTGGGGAAGGAATGGAGGAGGTGGGGAAGGAGAGGAGAGGAGTTGGGGAAGGAAAGGAGGAGGGAGGGGAGGAATGGAGGCGAGGTGGGGAAGGAGAGGAGGACGGAGGGGAAGGAGGAGATGGGGAAGGAAAGAAAAGGAAGGGAAGGAAAGGAGGAAGGAGGGGAGGAATGGAGGAGGTGGGGAGGAATGGAGTAG
>CM022479.1:256533-268816 GCA_011952105.1 Coreoperca whiteheadi
CTAGCTGCCGCTCATAGATCGGAGCTAACGTTGGCTAGCTGCCGCTCATAGATCGGGGCTAACGTTGTCTAGCTGCCGCTCATAGACCGGAGCTAACGTTGGCTAGCTGCCGCTCATAGACCGGAGCTAACGTTGGCTAGCCACTGCTGTTAGCACCCATATATAACACCACAGGCTACAGAGAAAGAAGAATGGCAGACGAAGCTCCTTTCCAGTTTTTACATAACGAAGTGATACAGTACATTTACAAGTCATCTGAAAACGGGGAGACGGTAAGAAAGTGTCAGTTAGCCTGAGTAACGACGGGAACAGAAAGTTGTGGTTAACTGTGTTTGCTCATCAGGAGAGTGGAAGAAATATCACCAAACTGGAGAATATGGGTTTCAGAGTCGGCCAGGGTCTCATAGAGAGGTAACCACTCACGCTGCTTCTCACAGTCACGTGTGCTTGGAGCCAGTCTGTACAATACACCTGGTGGGGTAACAGTGGGCTCATTACGGGTTATATTAGTAGCCTTGGAGGTATTTCAGTACGACAACAACAGGAGCAGTCAGACAGTTACGGTATCAACATATCTGAAATTCATTAGGCACGATGCAACGTAAGTATTTGTAATACTTATTGTCATCAGTAAATCTCATGTTCAGCCTCAACCCAGCAGGGAGCGTATCCACTAACCAGTGCTGGGTGAGTCTCACAGCCTGAGGTGTCTCCTTCCTCTGGGCCTCAGAGCTCCATGTTCTTATTCTGTGTTTTACTTTGACTCAATCCCACATAAGCCGTCGTGTGGATTTATCTGCCGCTGAACAAATGCACTATTTCCTCCTGTTTGTTTGATTAAAAACTACAGTGACACTGGTCTTTTACAAAACTGTGTGTGTGTGTGTGTATATATGTGTGTGTGTGTATGAGAGAGACTAACTGACGCATTGGTCCTCATGCAAGAACCATTCGTACATACAGGGGAAGCTTCTGGCCTTCATGTGAACCGCTTCTCTTCTCCCTAGACTCACCAAAGACACGGCACGGTTCAAAGACGAGCTGGACGTCATGAAGTTCATCTGCAAAGACTTCTGGACCTGTGTGTTCAAGAAGCAGATCGACAACCTTCGAACCAACCACCAGGTAACCTTCATACGGTCGGTTATCGTTGATGTCAAGAGAAGTCAGGGTGAGCCAGCAGAGCGCCGCCCTGACGAACTGACAGCACGCATTTACCTTCAAACACAGGTCATGCACAGCTGTGTTGATGCTGTGGCGGTGTGTGTTTCAGGGCATCTATGTTCTCCAGGACAACAAGTTCCGGTTACTGAGTCAGCTGTCGGCGGGGAAACAGTATCTGGAACAAGCCCCGAAGGTGCTCTGCCTTGATTTCATCAGACTGCATGACGCTAAAAAGTTAGGGTTAGAGCCCCACCACAGCTCAGCTTCGCTGCAGCACACTTTGTATAGGCTGTCGTGTTGTGTGTGTGTGTGATGTGGAGGACTGTCAGGGATGTTAGACAACGTGTCTGTTCTTCTACAGCATCAATAACACAAGTTCAGCTCCCTTTCAACAACACATTTAACTCTACCGGCTGCTGTATTTG
Source organism: Coreoperca whiteheadi (assembly GCA_011952105.1). Lineage (NCBI taxonomy): Eukaryota > Metazoa > Chordata > Actinopteri > Centrarchiformes > Sinipercidae > Coreoperca > Coreoperca whiteheadi. The sequence goes on from CM022479.1 coordinate 258,123, forward strand.
TGCTCTCTGCAGTATCTGTCCTTCACCTGTGGTCTGGTGAGAGGAGCTCTGTCCAACCTGGGAGTGAAGAGTATCGTGACTGCTGAGGTGTCCATCATGCCCGCCTGTAAGAGGACATCACTCGTCCGTCATCCGACCAGAGACGCTCTCAGAGAGTTTTGATCTCAAACAGTAGTTTGGAGGGGGAAAAATCTTGACTCTACAATTTAATTTTTTTTAAGATCTCTCTGTCATCGGTGGCCACTTGAGTTTTTGAAATTAGTTTTGTATGGAGCCTGCGAGGTCTCGTTGAGGGGAAAAACTCATTTGTGCTCTGCAAGAGAATAACGTGTGCACTAATGCCCGCCTTCTCTTCTTTATGTCTCTGCAGGTAAATTCCAGGTCATGATCCATAAAATTTGACCAGCAGAGGCCAGGCTCCCGCTGCACACTCTCTGTCTTCATGTAGCCTTTAGCTTTCGCCGCACGTCTTCATCAGAATATACACTTTTCTCTACACTTCGGGGATTACAGTGATGATTGGCGTCTGACGTGCAGAGAGCCACTTTCTGATAACAGTGTTTCCTGTAGTCATTATTAACACTTTCCAATGCCTCGACGATTATTTCTGAGAGTAATTTTATATAAAGTCTATCAGTTGAATGAACCTGAATGAACGCGTGACAGTATTGTCATTGTGGAAGTGCTGTGGTGCCCCCTGGTGGCACAAAGGTAAACTGCACCCTGCCCGTTTGACTTGATGCACATCATATAAACGGTTAGTAAAAACAGTCGTGATAAATCATAGCCTTTTCTCCAGAGGTCGCTTTCACAAAACATCCTGAGGCTAAAGGTTTCTCCTCCTTTCTCCTTCCTGACACATTCATGCTTCAAACACAGTGAGTGTGACAGTCAACTGGCCAATGCCACAAAATGAAAAGTAGCCTTGTCAACGCTGGAAATGTTTCTTATATACAAACCTCCGTTTTGTCCTAGCTTTGTGTTGACACTGACTGCTTACCGTACTATACAAGAATCTCGGTTGTGTCTGTCTGAATGCTTTTCAACAGCAGGTACAAGTTTACTGGGACAAGTCAACACTGTAGTACACAGAAAAAGGACAGGCACATTTGTATACATACAGTACATGCCCTTTATCTTCATGTAAAGTCACACACTGGCACCTCGCAGGTAATCTGCCACTTTGGCAGACATTCCTTGTCATAGATGGAATATACATTTCTGTCTGACGGATTTTGATTATTGAATGGATCATTTTGGATGTGACGGTTCCAACGATGTTTAGAAGTCGAGGAGAGTTTGACAATTTCACGGTTTTGATCAGGAAGTCATCTGGTAATTGTGCAAATTGTAGACAACTGTTCTTTGCAAGTTGCATGAATGAATGAGAAATTCAAATCTGTGAACAGTGAGTTTGTTGTTCACGACAGTTTCGAATTTGTTCTCATTCAAGACTTGAACCAAAGCGAATGAGAACCTAAATAAGGGCCTAGTCATTTTAAAATATCACTGTTTATTCAATGTTTCTGTTTTTAGCGGCCTTTAAAGAACCCCATTTCCCATACGTCCTGTAAGTTATTTAACTGTTGTTTTCAACTCTTAACTTGTCCTACAATATTGGAATAAACCTCAGGAACATTTGCTAATTAGCACCATAATGATGTATGTACTGCGTGTGTGTGTGTGTATATATATATGGTGTTATATTGCAGGGTTGTTCAGTGATAACTATGTCTACGAAAATGTAGAAAACTTGCAAATGCATGTGTATTTGTGTTCACTTATCGCTTAATAAAATGCAATGAATGCTTATTATATAATATGAGTTTTATTTAGCATATTAGCTTCGTAACTTTGCTCTTTACTCAACAACACGTTTACATGCTTCGCTGGTGGATCTGGATCTTGAAAAACGTCTTGACATTCTAATCGATTGTGTTTTTCCTCTTTCTTGGTCACACTGTAGGCACTTAAAGCTTGAAGAGGAGTGCTGCAGCTCTGTCCATTAACCAAACACGTCTCAGCAAACCTTTATACAGTAAGCGTTTCAGTTTCATCAGCTTTGCTTTGCTCGTGCGAGTTATTTAGCAGAAGACTAAATGACAGAACCGGTATTCTGAGCAGAGGAGTAGCTAATAATGTTAAAATACATTTTCAGTCTCATGACACTGACCCAACAGTCCACAACTGCCGTGTGGTTGCAATATCAGGTTTCCCACTGCGTTTGCTGACTTCCTGTCTTTACGCAGTAAAGAACGGTCTGCCAGCTATCCTCGTCACCCTGTAAGTGTTGAGTCCTGGGGAATCGAACCCTGGCGACACACCTTTCTTGCTGAAGAGGTAGAAGTTGAAGAGCTGTCTGTCCTGTGCCTCCAGGGAGACCGAGGCGCTGTTAACCTTCAGCTTGCAAGGGTACGGGCTCTCGAACACCACCCTGAACACCCGGTCCTGCAGGTAATCCAGCCGAATAGTTCGGTACTTGGACGGCACGGTTGCGTCCACCTGTGGTCCAAACTGCAGCATGACCAGCACCCCGTCTGAGTCCACTTTAATCTCATAGAAACTCATATTCCTGTAAGTGAAAAAGCCCACATATGGAGCTGGGTTGGGCGGCGCTCTGAGAGTCCGTCGAGCGTTTCTGAAAGCGCTCTCCACTGCAGGGATGAGATGGCTGTAGGCCTGGCTCGCAAGGTCCTGGTCTGCAGGCCGAACCCCGGCCATCAGGACCACCAGTCCCAGCTTGAGTCGTGGCACCAGGGAGAGGGTGGCAGCGTAACCGTCCAGGTCCCCGTCCTTCCTCACCACATCATAGCCAAACTGCTCGTTGATCTCCCACGGTGTGCCGGTGGAGTTTGTGAAGTAGTTGCTGTGGCATCGGAAGACTGGGGTCAGCATGGTGTTCAGGGTGTCCTGGTGGAGCAGAGTCCCGCCGTAAGCACCCAGAAGAGCCATCATGAGCTTGGCCATGTCAGCTGCTGTGGAATACATCTGACCTGCAGGTCGATACCAGCCGAGGTCGTAGAGGGGAGCCGGCTGGCCATTGCTGTACACTCCCACAGCCATCTGCCTCTGAACGGCTGGAGTTATGTTGAAACCAGTGTCCTCCATGCTGAGCCGCTCCAGAACGTTGTCTGACACCCAGCTCTCGAAGTCTGAGCCGGTCACCTTCTGGGCCAAGATGTTGGCCAATAAGGAAAAGGCAACATTGCTGTAGTGACATCTGAGGGAAAAGAGACCGTAACGTCACAGATGGATACAAAATGCCAAAAGGATCCTGGCTCTTATGCATAGATCTTTACTTTCAGAACATAGAGATGCACAGATTCCCTGAAGTCATCACAGTCAGAACCACAGTCTTACTTGGTGCCTGGATCTGCCACGAGGACGTCGTCCTGTAACAAATCAAGGGCCGCCCCTGTGTCTCCACTCCACAGGAGATTAGTCGACCTCAGTCTTCTGGGTAACCCTGTCGAATTATTGAAACACCAATGCTTAGTAATCATGCAAAGAACTGAACCCACCCCTTCAATCATGGCACTGTTGTGGCTCACTTTAATGGAGTAAGTAGATCAAGCCCCATCAGGATTTCTATGAAATAGGGTTCGTGTTCTGTAACAACCTTGGTGATCCTCTGACCATCAGGTCAACATCTCAGTTAGTCCAGTAGCCTACTTTGGCTGCATGTTAGCAACAGTAATGGTGAAGAAAAGTGATCCCCTCTCTTTCCTCCCCCCATCCAGCCGCTTTTTTCATGTTTTGAGTCTGTCGGCAAACAGGGAGTGACGAGGATGGACAGGATCAGGAACGAGTACATCAGAGGGACAGCTCATGTTAGATGTTTCGGACATAAAGCCAGAGAGGCCAGATTGAGGTGGTTTGGACACGTTCAGAGGAGAGACTGTGAATATATTGGTAGAAGGATGCTGAGGTTGGAGCTGCCAGGCAGGAGGTCTAGAGGAAGACCAAAGAGGAGATTTATGGATGTAGTGAGAGAGGACATGAAGTTAATTGGTGTGAGTGAAGAGGATGCAGAGGACAGGGTTAGATGGAGGCGCATGATTCGCTGTGGCGACCCCTGAAAGGGAGCAGCCGAAAGGAAAAGAAGAAGTCTGTCGGCAAACAGAGACCTCAGCGGGACTCCTGCACCGCCCCCCCCCCGGCAATATTCTGAGAGCTCAGAGCTGATTAGCTCCGTCTCTGGACACAGCTCAGTGTAAGTACAGCTCTTCTCTCTGGTCGGGTGAGCCCAGGTTAGCTAAGGTGCTGTTACAGGTGTCCTTAGAGGACTTATGGTGTCCAGTGTGAGCATGTAGACCTACATTCAGACCAGTGTGCTTCCTTCACACACTGCTGCTGAGCTATCTGACTGTGAGGGGACGGCGTGACTGGAAGTGGATCCACCAGTTGCACAATACAGCAGCTTTGTTACGAACCAGCCACTTCAAGCAGGGCAGAGCCATCCATCATTTCTGTCTTTCTTGTCCAAAGTCAGAGTTGTAGGCTACACGGTTCTCTGGTGTAAGTTCATTTGGTGCAGATGAATCAACGATGGCCAGATGGTGTGCTTACCAGAGAGCTGGCTGGCCATCCTGCGCAGGGTGAGAGCCGGGGAGAGGCTGCCCAGGGTCCTAACTGACGAGGATGCTGGCCCCCCACTGTTCCCCAGCGGGTTCTTGATGGTGAAGTCGTCTGCGTACTTCTCCAGAGGGTCGTCCAGAGAGGCCACCAGGCCGTCCTCCCACAGCTTGTACAGCATCAGTGTGGGGAAGATCTTAGAGAGGCTCGCGATTCTGCAGTCACAGTGATTAAAGTACATACTTCTTCCGACTGCTTAAATACATGTACAGCGGATTAATAATACATAGCATTCCCACCGCTGCTGCGCACATTCATTTAGTGAGTGGTCCAGTCTCATTGATCCCAGGTCCTATTTGTAGCTTACTTAATACAATGGAGGGTTAATCCGCACCCCTACCCCTAATTCTACCTCTAAGCCTCAGATCAAATGCAATATCCGATAGAAGAATTAGACTGCAGGTTACATCACGTGTGGTAACGACTGCTGATCAGGTGGAGCTGCTCATATTATGGACTGGCTGACTGGTAACTGGTTACCACTTCCCTTGGTCACATTTTACGGTAATCTCTACTCTAGACCTGCGTGACTGTAAACCTCACCTGTACACCGTGTACTCATTGGGTGCAGGTGAGGAGGGGTCGCTTATGTTCTTCTTGCCAAAGTTTCCATTCCACAGAACAGAGTCATTTAAAACCACGATGGCCGATATCGCTGGCAGCTTGGTGGTGTGAACGCTGGACCTCAGGAGGACATCTATCTGTTAGGAGAAACCCCAGTAAGTAAAAACTGCAACTCGATCCACAACATCTCCGCGCTAAAACAAGTCACCTTTTCTAAGGCTGCCTTCAGGGATGTGATGGGATGTTTGAGGGGCACAGGCTCAGGGAAGTGAGGGCACATCTCCTCTACGGTCGCTTTGTTTACAGCCACTTCTGTGGAGAACAGGGCAGAGAGTCTCATCACGAACGATCCGCCCATCTGTCATGGCAGGACTTTCATCCTGACTGTGCAGAAAATGATTCATGCGTCTGAAGTAAACATATAAAAGGTTTTGAACTTCAAGTTCAGCTGTTTGTTGACAGGCCGACAGTCAGCGTAGAAGATCGATTTAAATCCCCGCTGTGCGTCCAACACAGACAGACTAGTTCCAGGGCCCGTTTAGCCTAGCTTAGCACAAAGGCTGGAGGCAGGGGGAACTGCTAGCCTAGCTCAGTCAAAGGTGACAAACATACCTTCCAACAACTCCAATGCTGCCTATTGTACATGCTGTATGCTGAGTGGTGAGCACATGTAGAAAACAAGGCATGGCAGCTGTAGGAGCAGTTCCAGAAACCTTAGAGGGGTTTGCAGGTTCGGTTCTGTTGTAACTGAACAAACTCAGGTTCCTAGGTTCCTAAATACAACATGTACTATAAATTAGAAAGGTTTGGAGTTGTTGAGATGTCACACCTGTCACCCACTTGGGAAGCCAAACCAAATCAAATTTAGTTTGATCAACTTTTAACAATATTGGAGAAATTAGTAAAAAAAAAAAAAGCTACTCTGCATTTCACTGGAGCGAGCTTTCCATCCACACAGCTCGCTGAACATCGCCGTCGATTTGGGATTGGATGTTTGATCTTTTCACAGCAAAAACCCTCTATTTTTGTCAGGGTTTTGAGTTCATGTGCTGTTGAGTTCTGGTTTTACTTTGAATCTGTCTGTTCTGTCAAGATTTTGGCTTCAGGTTCTGTTACTTCCTGTTTTATTTTGTAATTTGTCTGTTTCCTCTCGTGTCTGTCCGCTTTGCTTCCTGCCTCTGAGTGCTCTGATTGTTTCCACCTGTGTTGATTTGGTTCACCTGTGTCTTGTCATCCTGCCCTACCTCAGTGGATTTAAGTTGTGTTTCCTTTGTTCTTACGTTTCCATGTAGTCCTCTAGCAGACGCTTTTATCCAAAGCGACTCACATGTGAGGAAGACAATGGAAGCAGTTATAACAAACCAAGGTAACAAGAAGCAGAAGTGCCCCAGGAACTGGTCTGTGAGAGCCCAGCACAGGATACACAGGTAAGAAGAGGAAGGTTTTTTTTGTTTTGTTTTTTTCATGAAAGGAGATAGAAAGGAAGAAGAAGTCAGCGGTGGTCTTGTAGGCCAGGAGCATCGCTTTGAACTTGCTGACAACAGGGAGCCAGTGTGACCTGATGAAGAGAGGGGTTATGTGCGCTCTCTTTGGTTCATTGAAGACCACTCTTGGTCGGTTTGTCAAAATGACATTTTCAATGTGTTTCAATTCTTTGCTAGCTCATTATTGTTTTACTGACCTTTACGTAACAGTACATGACCCTAAGCGGGAGAAACCCCTGTCCAGACGGGTGGTTGGTTAAATGTGACGACACACATGTAACCCTGCCTGGCCTGCTACTGGTATGTAATGCACATCTGTACCGATACATTATTACTATAGTTCAGTCGTGCATTAAGTCAGTATGCTCAGCTCCACCTCCCCCAAACACCCCCCCCCGTCTCTCAGCAGGAGTTAAAGTCTGCTTTAATGTGGCTGCTAATCCTGCTGCTACTATTTCCAGTTTTGTGTAATCCTGCTGCAGCTCATGCAAGGCAAGCAATTAGACCAAAGAGGTTAAAGAAGGTCCAGGTCCAAAAGTAGTGCCTGGTTGGAAAGTCCTCCTGTATTTGTGCCTATAAGTGGGTGTTGGCTGGATAAACCTTACCGCTCTTCAGCTTTGGCAACCTGTACTGCCATACGAAGCAGCAGGTCATGACCACGGACAGCAGAAAGAAGACAACCATGCCCAGCATGGTCCATTTCACCTTCATCTTGTTTACTGGTTGCTATGGGCAGCAGACGCAGTCTAGAAATAAAATATGAACGTTAGCAGAAAGTACTGAAGAATGAGTGCAGCTCAACATGAAGCACAAACCTCACAGGCATGTTTTCGTCACATTTGACACACACTCTTTTCTCTGACTCTTTTTCCGTTGACATGTCAAACAGTTGGTTTGGCAGAAAAGGAAGTGACTCTCATGAAAATGACTTTCACAAATAGCAGCTTGAGAACAGATCATGTAGCTCACCGAAGGAGGGGAAACACGCCTCAGAGGTCCCTCCTTTTCTTTGGGTCGTTCTTCATCCTCAGACAGCAAAAACCCACAATGTCATGTCCTGCGAGGTCCACGGGGAGAAGCCAGCAGGACTGCCTGCACTCAGCTCTGCTGCTACACAGACCGCTACCTGCATGCACTTAGTCCTGACTGGGATGAAGGGCTGCTTCTGTTCCCACTCCGCCGTGACATCATAATCTGCTGGGAGACTCAGCCAAATGTAAGGAGGCCTGTAGGAAGGAAACCTGCTAAGCACTCATCCGCAGCAATCAAATCATCTCACATCCTCTGGGGTTAATCTCAGAGGGACGGGGGAGGGTTAGGTGTCCTGCTCAGCAGATGTGAACGAGCACAGGTCTGACGGTAGCATTGGGGGAGACTAAGTGTTTAAATCTTTAAGAGCTTTTAGGGGGACCAGCTGACGGTTTTGTCCTGAGTGCTAGTGACCTAAAGACTCTGGACATATAGGACAGTCCACATATAGGAGTCCCCCAGCCCTATGAGGTTCCACAACTGGAACCCCCACCTCCCCCTCCACCTTATAGGACCAGCTGCTGTCACCTGGTCCAGTGGCCGAAGAGGTCCTCTAAATGACGTGTGTGTGCAGTTATCTGTCCAGCCACTAGGGGGGGCTGTAGACTTGAAATCAATGCTCTCCACCGTGCTGTAGTGGTGGATGATCTGTCACCTCACACACATAATGAGGACATGTTGTATCATCTTCATTATTACTCGTGTGGATCACTTTATTCACTTACGCGTGTTTTCGTTTCAGTATCTGTGTAACCCCTGAGGATCACACAAAGGGTTTTGGTGCAATCGCTCTCACATCTAGAAATGTGGCCGAGTTTATTAGTGCACCTAAAGCACGACGACCCGGGAGGCAGAGCTGCAGTCCTACACGCTTCTCTGTGCTTCCATTAGAGCAGTTACCCACCCGCAACCCCATGATGACGGTGTCTGCCCCCCAGCCACTTGACTGAATCAAATCAAACGCCTATGACCACTGACAGACCTGCTGAAGTCTCAGGTCGAGCTCCCCCGGTCCACGGAGTGTGTGCGGACTGCACCACAGATTGAGAAACCGTTCAGGCTCCATGCTGACGCCAGTAATGTTGGCGCAGGTCTCGTTTCAGGAGGAGAAAGAGGGAACGGGTAAGAAAGTTCCTATCAGCTGAACTATTCTGTCATTGAGGAAGAGCATCTTGATGCGTAAATAAACATTGGCGCTACTCATCATCATGAGGTGGGCTTTATTCGTGCAGCCCTATGAGCTAAACGTTTGTCCCACAAAAGGCTTCTTACTGTTAGGAATTATGGACTGGGGGACAACCTTTTCCAAATTGGGCCCCTCCTCCGCCCCCGCCCCTAGCTCTAATACCAACACAGGACCCGTCCAATCAGCCCTGCAGTGACACAGATGGACTCTCTAACGTCCATTTCCAAACCCAGTGTCGTATACTCAAGAAGTCAAGTCAGGAAACTTTGCCCGTTACACTGTACAGTTAATGTCCTTACGGGGCGAGAAAATGATTAGAGAAAGTCAAATGAAACATTCATATTGCTGCAAGGCAACAGATCATGAGCTCAAATGTTGGTGGCTGCAGATAATCCGCAGATCTAAAAATGAACATTGTGATTAATAACAGCTGGGTTGGGGGTGGGAGAGAGACAGGGAGCAGACAGTAGCACAATGCAAACTCTACATAGACTCTACTTGAAGTGGGGGTAATATTCAGAAAACAATAATGCTAGTTGTTGGCGGTTCAGTTCACGGTTGGCAACTGAGCATTTTAGTGTTGCAGCTCTGTGGAAACCTCAGCAGCCTCTCTCACCATGAAAGAACCCCCACAGCCAGTTCAGCACATTTAAAAGGCAGGTGCAGGTGACTGGGCAGGGGGGGCGACTTATGCGTTCATCTATCCAAGCTGCTTGTCATCCCCCCTCCCCTCTCTGATGGAGGGGGGCATCAGAGAGCAATCTGTTACGTCCTCGTCCTCTCCGTCCCCCTCTGTCTCGGTGCGTCAGTTAGAGGTAGCCTACTCGTGTCTGGGGGTTGAAAGTGTCGTAATGATAACTCTAAGTGTTTTTATCCTGTAAAAACACAGCAGTGGTGTTGTCAGTGATAAGAACCAGAGGTCTTTGCACGGCCCCCCTGGACCGGGGTCACCTGTACCCTCTGTATCCAGTTCTGGTAATGGATCCCCGATGTTTCAGTCTGCAGCTCCAGCACCGTCTCATGTTGCCGAGGACGTCCGACACGGTCGCACGGTGACGGTTCGTCGGCAGCAGCACTGACACTCAGTGAGGCAGTCCATTTCTACAGGGGAGGGGGCCTCTGCGGCTGCGCATGCATGGGGCCCCCGTGGTCCTGCTGACAGGATCAGAAAACCCTTTAAGTGATATATGGAATCGATATTTAGTTGGCCTTGTCTGGTGGCCTTGCTGCGGTGCCGGACCAGCGGTGTCCCCTGGCGCCGTGCAGCAGCGAGAGCAGCCCCAGAAACCAGCGGCTTTACTGCTCAATCTATGACCCACAAGTCAACACAGATTACGTCTGATTGGATCGCTGATGGCGCGTCTGACCTACAATCTGCTGCGTTCTCGCCGCCGTCTCCCTGGGCAAAGGTTTCCATGGGAACAAGCCCTGGGCTCCTCTAATCTGTTGTTCTGCAGCTCTCACTCATCTGGAGGAAGACTGGATTCCTTTTAGTCAGGCTGATATTCTTCTGCTCTATTTCCTCCCTGAGCTCCCCCCTGTCTGTCTGTCCCCCTCCCTCCCTGTCTCACTGACTCTCTCCCTCCCTCTCTGTCCGTCTCCCTCCCTCCCTCCTGTCTCCCTCCCTCCTGTCTCACTGACTCTCTCCCCCTCCCTCTCTGTCTGTCTCTCCCCCCCTCCCTGTCTCACTGACTCTCTCCCTCCCTCCCTCTCTGTCCGTCTCCCTCCCTCCCTCCTGTCTCACTGACTCTCTCCCCCTCCCTCCTGTCTCCCTGACTCCCTCCCCCTCCCTCCTG
>CM022479.1:269252-284757 GCA_011952105.1 Coreoperca whiteheadi
CCCCCCTCCCTGTCTCACTGACTCTCTCCCTCCCTCCATCTCTGTCTGTCTCCCTCCCTCCCGCCCAGATGTTAACATTGCCAAAGCAAGTGTGAAATAAAGACATTACATAAAGACAGATGAAATGGAAACCTGTATACGGACAGGATGAGATCATAATAATACAGCGAGACCTCTACAAACTGGATCTGTGGACGGGACCGCAGCTCAGCCACAGCCTTTGCTCATGTGGGAAAGTTGAATTGATTTATAACGTAAAATATAGGCTCTAGATCATGTGACGTGTGCAGAGGAAAGACCATGTGCTTGTACACTATATGGCCAAAAGTATGTGGACAGTCAAACATGGCGTGACTGTGACAGCATGGTCTTTAACCGCCTCCCCTCTGCAGGTGGCAGTCTTCCCTCCACATGTTGAACCTGCTGAACTCCAGGGCATCAGCGAGGTCCAACACTGATGCTGGACGTGGGTGAGGTCAGAACCAGCCAGGTTCTTCCACATCATACTGGGAAAAGCATTTCTTTATGGAGCCGAACAAACCATTTTCTGAAATCTCACTGTAGGCTGCAGGACTGAGCTTTCACTTGACAGTTCACATACTTCTGCTGGGATGAGGGTCCCATGTCCACACCGTACCTGTGACCCAGGTTCCAGCCTTCACTCTCACGATGACACCTGAGCCAGCTCCATGACGACCGAGCTGCTGAAGCTCCGGGAAGTATAGTTTTGCCGAACTTCTTCCACATTCACGCTGAGGAAGCAGGCTTCTCCCGTCGGGGCCTGCTGTGAGGGCATTCCTAACTGCTCTGATTGGCTCATTCCCCTAGGGCAAACCGTTCACTAATAGCAGCTCTCTCACCTTCCACAGCCGGACGACTTACAGGGGTTTTTCAAAGTAAGGGTCGCGTTAGGATCCAGTCGGGCCGGTGCCGTGCCGTTTTCCGGCCCCCTTCCTTTTGGTTTCGCCCAGACTGGCCTGAGCTGCAGCTCCTCAGCCTTTATCCCTCTGCTGCCGCTGCTGCTGAGGAGGAGGAGGAGGAGGAGGAGGAGGATGCTCTGCAGCTCTGAATGAATCCACAGTCAGCGGCCCGCACAGGCAGATGCCGGGGATAACTCTGATTATGGATATCTTCTGTCTTCTGTGGGTGCTGCCGGCGGTGTGGGCTGTGGAAGGTAAGCCGGTGTGGATGGTTGACTGTGTGCGGGCGCAGAGAGCGGCAGGGCCAGCGGAGCGCCACCATGGCTGCAGAAACACGGGCTGCATGTTGTAACCGACACACGGTCTGTAGGAGAGGCTGCAGGGAGCTTTTGCTCTTATTCGAGCTCATTACAGCAACATTCATCAGGCCGTGAGCTATCGTTCTTCTTGTTGTGGGTGGTGTTATTGCTCACTGTGCGCTGATCAGCCTCTGCAGCATGTGCGCTTCGTACTCTATTACATATGCAAAGGTGCATTTCAGCAGTTATAGGGCACTGCACACGCACTCCGTGTATGCAGCGCTGTAACTGGGTCTGCAGGCTGGATGGTTATTTAACATTTCCATGAATGGTGAGCTGCATAACCTCCATTTTAGAAATGATGGTTATTGTATTTATCCAGACTCCAGACCCTCTGTGGCTCCCAGGAACCCTGCTGAGCAGCCAACCAGCTCCAACCGCTGCAGAGCCCAAAGTTTCCAAAGAGACAAAATATGTCACATGTTTATTTAAAGATACTCAATGTTTCCATCTGACGGCAGCCGTAAAAAACCCTCATGCAGTGGAAGGGTTATGTAACTTCAGTGAAGCTGGACAACGATAGAGTCTTATGCTAACGGCCTTAAAGCTTCCTTAAGGAGGACGTCAAGAGGCATATTACACTTAAATGTGTGTGAAGGACCAGAAAGGGGCTCCGTTGTGCTGCAGAGTGCCTGGGGCCCCTGAGAGCCTCGGCACTTATCCGCTGAGGTTTCTGCCAGAGAAGTGATTCTCTAATATCATATTTGAATCCCTGAAACTGAAACGCCCTGCATTACCAGGAAGTCATATTTAAAGGCGCACACAAGGTCCGTTTCCTCATCATGGTTAGAACTACTGCTTTATAGGTTGAGTTGCATTGTGGGAAATGTAGGATACAGTGTTTTTGGACCCGCAGGGACTAAACGTCAGCATATCTCGGGCCTCGGCCGCTGTTGATGCTTCTCTCTTGAATGTGGCCTGGCCTTACGGGAGTCCTGGTAGCGCTGCAGGGGCCTGAAGACGTTGTTTTGAGACGTGAACACATGTGACGTGTCTGCATCAGTGAACATGCACGAGTCAGGGCTGAAGAACTGGAAGTGAAGTGCTTTAATGGGAAATAAGAGCTAAAACAGCGGATAGTGCTGGTTTCATCTGGAGCTGAACTTCGTTTCTTTCTTTTCAAACCTTCAGTCTGACACTTTAGAATGAAAGAGCTGCATAGGAAATGAAATCCCTGCGTTCAACACGTCTAAGGACTTTAAGCGGTCTGGACGGTTATGTGATTAATTGAGTCTGTCCACAGCTTCTCTCTCTGGCTGGAAGCCAAGTTGTTTATCTGCCATCATCCCGAGGCGGCTGCAGTGATGATGAATCGCTCGAGGGATGGACATTTTTCTCCATCTTTCACAGCCAATGAGTGTCATTTTACAGCCGTGCCAACAGTGTGGAAGCAGTTAAATGTGCTCATATGCCTCAAACAAGTTCTTGTAACATCCCGTCATCCTCAAACTTGCTCTCCAGTCATCTCCCATCAGCAACTCTTGGTCTGGGCCTAGTTCCAACGAAGGGAAAACTGAATCCTGCAGCGCACACTGCTATTTTAGTGAGCTTCTAACTTCGTGTTTGTCTCTTTCCTGTTTCAACATGACACCCAGCGGCTGCACAAAGAAATGCTTTCCCCGGTTTGGCGTGAAAGAAGCTGACTGGCCTGAGCCCCGCACATGAAGTGACTAATAATCCGTCATTGCACAGGAAAACTGTGAGCGCGCAACCGCAGAGAGTCCAGCAGGCGAAGGTTGGAGCAGGAGGTGATGGTACACTGTGATGGATCTTTACAGCTGAGCGAGTCTGGGTTCCAAATAAAGTTGGCTTCTGTCTGGTCAGCTGACTGCTCGTGTTTGATCCCCGTCAGACTTCGTTGTGGTGATGTCCAGTTGTTACTGATGGGAAGGATGAGCAAAACTGTGAAAGCAAGTTGTAACAAAGTGGCATTACGGTTTCCTTTGAATGCAAAGTGCAGAGTACACGGCGCTTCTCGCGTCAGTAGGTTGAAGAGCCGAATAAAGCTCAGACAGGACAAGCAGCTACCCGGTCCAACCTGCCATGTCCCCGTCACTGCTCTATGTAGGTTTCAGCCACGCCACGGGACATGCAGTCGCCTCTGTAGGTGACCTCTCGCCCCGTTCGTTCACACACGGCCCGTTTCTACCTGGCAGGGCGCGTTCGCAGCAGATGTGAACATCACGTGATACGCTGCCGTGCGTTCAGCAGACTATCGTGCGTCCTCGCTGCCTCTCAGCTGGAGTTGCTTTGCACGTAATTGCAATGTCTTGTACCAGCCTGCGTTGTTCACACTCCTGGAGACGCTCGCACGGAAACAGGGCTGCGGTTGCCTTCACAACAGGAGGACGTGTGATTAGATACCGTACACGGGGCTGAGAGGAAACACTCAAACGCCTGCAGCTGGAACGTCTGACGCTGAATAATTTAGGCCCATTACGGGGCCTGGTGTGAAGGCGGCCGTTCGTTATTACATTCTACTGTTTCTTTTTTCGTTTAGTATCTGAGATTGTTCCACGCATCTTGACAGAAGCTGGTTAAAGTGACAACAGGCAACCTTGCAGCTGGCTGCTGGCGTTAGTGTCAGCCTGGCTGCTGTCCAGAGCGAGAAACGACCATAAGAATCCCAATTTGAACCAGAAGCCCAGATCTCAGTGCTGCTAAAGGCAGCTTTTGTTACGTACTGATCGAGTAGCGACAAAGCCAACTGAACCCTCTCAAGTCTCTCCGTCCAGTGGATTGTTTGACCTCGCACACAGCCGTGTTGAGTTGTCCAGTAACGTGAGCATTCACACGCCTCTACCGTCTCGACAGTCCATCAGAGCTGCAGCTGCGACGTCAGCACTTCAGAAACTGATGAGAATCTAATTTGTTTTCGTAAATATGTCCATAAAGGTTTTGTACCCTTTTTTTTTTTTTTATTAGAATTGGATAGCTGAAGGATCATTATAGTTGATATTTCCTTACGGTGAGAACGATTCCCCTTTCAGTTTGATCTTGAAACTGTTATTCAGCCTGACATTTGTCCTCATTCGTTCGAGGCGACTCTTTTTTGGTTGTGCTTGGAGAGACGCCAGCTCGGCCTCAGTGGCCCTCGCTGACATTTCTCAGACGAGGTCAGTTATCTAAGCCAATCAATATTCAGAGTTGAGAGCGGCTCGGTGCTCTTTAGCCTCTGGGAGCAGTGACAGAAAACACTGCGCATTCAAACGGCCCGTGACCCAGTTCTCCTCTGGCCGAAGGTCACGTCACCAAAGTGGATGTGTGTTAGCATGACCGAGAGCCACGGCAGGGCCACACGGTGTCCGCAGTGGAGCCAGGCACACTTCACTTACTGTAGGTGGCTTTATGTTTTAACTGTGTCGAGTTACCTTTCAGTTCAGAGATAATGACCATGTTTCTCAGCATGCCATCAACGCAGGCAGCAGGGATGGTTAAACACGTGGCCACGTTGCCTTTCTTTAACACGGACCCTGCAGCGTTCAGCTGCATTATTCACCTCCTCTCGGCTCCAACACCACCTATATGCCATGGACACATCCTAATAATATAACATAAAAATAATTCATTTGGCAAGATGCACGTGACACTGAATGTGCTTTGTTGTATTTCTTGCCTGAGACCCAGAGCACCACAACGCTCCAAACACGTACTTACGGGCCATTCTGCATGTCAGTCTAAGGCTGCTTTCACACCTGCCTCGTTTAGTTCGGTTGAATCGTACTAGGGTTCGTTTGCTCAGGTGTGAAAGCAGCAGTCGCACCAAAACCGGACCAAACAAGCGTACCGAGACCTCCTTGAAGAGGTGGTCTCGGTACGCTTTCAAACGAACCCTGGAGCGGCTCGTTTGTGGTGAGAACGTGAGCCGACCCAACTGCAAAAAATACTGATCATTTCTGGACTAAACCAGCTGCTGTAGTCATATTTTGGGAAGATGAGCGTGTCCGAGTTGAGAAGAATTAAGCCACGCCTCCGCGTGAAGTGACGAGCGATGCTGCTCGCCGTCTGCATCAGAACGTTGTTTTCAAGCCGCTTCATTCTAGAAATGTGTTGTTTGCATATTGTGGTGTAACAGATTGTGGCCAGGCACAAAACCAGCCCGCAGGCGTCCCTCCATAGTTGCGTTGTTTGCTGGCTATTCTTCTCCTGTTGGAATTTTCCTGCACGGAAATTCTGACCGATCGAAAAGCAGTTTAGGAAATCCGCCACGGCCAATGAGTGATGTGGATGTTGTCATGTGACTACAGTTTGGTTCGTTTCAACTGGTTCGGACCAAAGCGATCAGTGTGGCGTGAAAAGGAACCTAAAGCGCTGATGAATGCTACAATGTACAATTGTTTGCCCTCGGATCGGACCAAATGAGCCGAACTAGGGGTGTGAAAGCAGCCTAATAAGCATCTTTTCCCAGAGGATCGACCCTTTCGATGTTCTCTGCAGCATTTCAGAGTTAGATTTCCCCACAACATTATTTGTAAAGTGAGCCGATTGGATTTGGGGGAAAGAATTAGAAACCACCGCATCGTTGCATTCTCCCCAACAAGACGCCGAGACTGTGATTCCACTGAAGCAGAACCTTAAGTAAAGCATGTTGTAGATTCAGTCCATGTGACGTCTGCTCAGTCCGTGGCCATGAGAGAGACATGCTTTCAGCAGTTGACAGCAGAGGAAACCTAGTCTCGCTACAGAACCACTACGGTTTGAGTTTTTACAAGCTTTTTCAATTAGTTTCAGTTTCATTCAAACATCACTGGCACAAGTTAGAAAAATGTGCTTTCTGCACTACAAAGCCCTGTAGAGTCCACCGCTGCCTCCACCGTTCAAGAAAGAAATGAGACGCTTTCACAACGCTTACTTGTCTTTGCTCCCAGGAGGGATGTTTACTATCAGCTAACACTACCTGAAACACTTCATTTGATTACACAGTCCCAACTCAAGGTCCACTTACAAGCCTTTTACAGGGCTTTCAGCTGGCTCACACAGTCTTCCGATGGAGTTTTGACTGAGCGTTGTGGCTGTGACGCGATGCCGTCCTAACCTGATGACACAGGAAGTGACCAGCTGAAGATCATGCGCAGCTTCAGCAGTCTGAGACACATCACGTGTGTGCAGAGGGCGAACAGTGATTACAGTAACACATGGCAAGCGTTCATTGTATTCAAAGAGACTTGGAAGTACGTGAGCCAATCCTTTAAAAATGTGTCACCGGACTGTGCACGAGAGGAGCGGATTCAGCTTCGTGGTCATTGGCGCCGATGCAGGCTAAACCAAGGTGTAAGTTGCTTCTTATGTTTGCGTTGATAATTTGTCCAAACTCAATCCAAGAAGACGGCCGGACAGAAACGGACATGTCAGAAAGGTTTCCTCACTGGAGATTTCTTTGAGTTAGCTCCTGCTTGTGGAGCAGCTGATGGCATGGAGGCCAGCGGGCAGCTCGAGGATCAGACGCTCCGGTTTCCGTTTGAACGTGCAGGACAGGAACGTACAGTATGCCCACATAGCCACTGACCGCCTACTCCTCAGAGATGAACTCCCATCTGCGCAAATCGTCATGGAGAAATAGCACCAAAAAAAAAAGTTTTTATTGTTAAAATGACTCTCTTTTTCCCTCGAGTCCAGGCCTCAGGTGGCAGAGCCCCAAGTGTGTCCAAACTGGCCCATTCTCGGGCACACGCACATTAACAGGGCACTAACCTTTAGGCTGCTGCTCGCGTCCTCACCAAGACCAAGAGCATCACGTCGCTCTGGCTCCGAGGTCTTTGCACTGGCTTCCTGCCTGTCAAAGAACTGATTTTGCTGAATGGTTCAGGGCCAAAGTTCATCGTCACTGAATGTCATGTAGTATCAGAGTTCTGTCGGGTGGGTGGGCTCCTTAAGGTACAGTCTGACCTCCGTCACTGATAGCAACTCGTTCCCTCTCTGAACTGAACTGGTGCAACAAACGTCACCTCTGGGCCTCGCATCACCGTCGCTCTTTGTCCACATTACGGAGCAGGTGAGGCTCTTCGTGGACTAGCTGGTGTCCAGAACGCCCTGCTGCAGAATCTCCTGGGCAGTGTGTCCGGGCTCGGCCTCTGATGCTCACACAGAAGGCAGGACTCCTTTGGTCTGACGGGAACGTGTCAGCCGGCCCAGCGCTGAGCCTGCCTGGGATTTGTGATGTTTATTGTGTCAGAGCTGTTGTCCCATGCAGGTCAGGTTGAGCAGGAATCTGCTTTGTCAATGTGTTTCTGTGGTGTACCCTGCCTCTCTCCCAGTGCATGCTGGGATAGGCGGCCCTGAGGAGCATTAGCAGGATGAAGGAGCCTCACCTCCACCCTGTGTGCTTCGTGTAGAACTGTGGCGTGGAGACGTTTCTGTAACCAGCAGTCTGCCTGTCAGAGGCTCCAATGTCGTAATGTCTTTAATATCACAGCGCCGCACTGTGTCAGTGTGACTTTACCGTCAACAACCACACGTCCTCCGCTCAGAGCTCCCTCTCGAGGGGACTGTTGTGTTACATTTCAGTCTACAACATTTGGGAAGATATCCTTCTCGGTCAAGGCAGCCGGGCGGTGGAATTCCTTATTGATTCATTGATTGACAGTCAGGTCTGTCGTCGCTGGGCTCAGAGACTCTGTATGTGGCCGGCATCGGCCCTGAAGGTTTGGTTGGTCCTTTCCTGTACTGATGAACTGTCTGTTGTTAATGCTGGTGACTGCTGACGAGGTCCTTAGTGAGAATTTACTCTCGTTCTTCTGTTGTTCGTTTCGAGGTGGTTGTTTTGTTTCTTAGTTTTCCATATGGTCTTTTTCTGGGACTTCAGATGAAGGTTAGCTTTTAGCTACGTATATCTGGTACAATACGTGTACTGCGCATCGTCCCTGCTAAATGAACAAGAAAAGCAAGGTTTGATATTGCAAGGAAGTGGCCTCATTAATCAAATTGAATTGGACCAGTTGGCAGTGAACGTGGCTCTTAGGGCCCTGGCTCGTCCTGTGTAAGAGATCAAAGTAGCACTAACCGCTGACTGTATGTGAATATGCTCTCTGCATTGTGTGTGATAGTACAACATCATAACCTACAGGTCAGGTTACATTTAGGCTCAGGTTAAATAATGTGGAGTTGGGGAGAGACGATCAGAATAGAGCAGGAAATGGTGCTGGAGTCTGAAAGCAGGTGCAGGGAGCAGCATGGCGGCCAGCGCTGGGACCTGAAACAAAGTGAATTTCGCTGATGTATCCCTGTGGGTTTAATCCAGCGCGGCGCACAGAGCGTGGCACAGCCTACAAGGATTATGTGTGCTGGACTTGGCCCACTCTCTCCTCCTCTTTGCCCTACTTTTCATTGAATCATGCAGAGAGAGGCAGAACAAGAGAGCGCGCGCTCTTGTTCTGCCTCTCTGTATATACATACATACATAGTGCAGGAATGCAGGGGCAGATGGAGCCATTATTACACGCAGGGCAGGACGAGAACTCCTCCAACTCGGGGGGGGTTACTGAAATATAAATTCCCTCCCTCAACACTACTACTAATAATAACTCATTAAGATGATACGGCGCGGGAAGAATCATGTGTTGGTGCTCTGAGCTCCAGCTTGATGCCATCAGTGCTCAGGAGTCCCTTCATGTCAAGTGATTTCCAGCAGCGTATTGTGTCCACTCAGTTGTGTTTAAACTGCAGAGACTGAGGAGCTGCCATGACGAGTGTCTAGTCACGAAAGGAGGGCAACATATACTAATGCGGCCCCGCCCTCGCCAGCCCACGCTGTCCCCATTTCCCTGCTCCAGCTCGCATCGGCAGCTCCAGCCAATCGCAGCCTGCCTGCATTTTAGATGCACAACTGCAGCGCTGCTCTTCATTCTTGACAAATACACCAACCGGTGTCTTCTCAGCTCGTCTCGCTCTGATCGGGGCACATTTCACGCTTGCATGTAACACAAAATTGATCTGCATAAATTCACAGGTCCATTTTATCTCAGGTAACCTGCGGCTTACAGCCAATAGAAGACGAGCCTGTATTTGGTGTCCATAGTTTGTATCAGTCAATGAATGTTTTGTAAAAAGATGCAGCGTCAACATTTATTGAATCAATCTGCCCATGTATAGTCTGTACCCACACACTGGAATGTTGCAATACACACACCGTATACAACTACAAATATATATATTATATATATATACAGTATTAACACAGCGTACAGTACCTGTGGGAGACAATACCAGTTAGCTTCCATGTAAATACTGAAATGATTGGGGGAGTTTTTGGATATCAAAGTCCTTGTTGTGTCATTTTACTTTGGAAGAATTGCATTCTTGTAATTTCTGTACATTTGTTTGAGGATAGGGCAAAGCTGGACCTTGAAGGCCTGGTCCAGTTCACAACAGACCAGATTTAAAGCTGCAAAGTCTTCAACGAGCTGTAAAAGAGCGTCTGGCTCTCTGTGTTTGTCACTACGAGTGACATCTTGTTCTGGTATGAATATGAAACCTCAGGCGCTGTATCAGGAAGTTCTGCTTTCGCTGTCAGTCAAGACTACAGACCGATTCCAGCATGTGTGCAGTTTGAAACGGTCTCAGACACTACAGATGTAGCCAAGCAGAATAAAGCAAAACATCCAAAATGAAATCACTTTGTTCCCTGAAAGAAAGTGACGTTTTAACCCTGTAGATGACTGCTGCGGCACAGAGACCCGTTCAGATCCTCCTCCTGCTTCCTTCTTGGCGGAGTCTGTGGGAATTGGTTGCGGGTCAGTGCTCATGGCCTCTTTATTCCTGTTTAGCAGCGGCTCCGACACCTGGATCGCTGCTCCCTCCCAGCTCCTCATTAGCCGCGGCTGATACTAACAGGAAGCGAGCAGCCGGAAAAATGGGCCATTTGGATGCAACAGTGGCTGCTCGCATTTCAGCCGGACTCTGAAAACCAGTGCAAGACCGACATCAGTAATGTAAAGTGTGTGTGTGTGTGTATACGTTTTACAGACTCACACGTGAAGGTCTTTCTGAGTCTAATGATGAGCTACTATTCTCTAGAAACTCACTCTCACTGGTGTGACCAGCCAGGCCACAGACGATATGTTAACACACTGTTTTTACCCATTTCAAACCTCTGGTGTGGCGCAGTCTGGACCAGAGAACCAGTCTTTACCTTTTTATTAGCCTTTATTTAATCACGGGGGTTTCACGAAGAGCCCAACTCGCTTTAGCAGACACACCGTTGCAGACATTTACACCTGATCAGACGGAGTGCAACCACCGTCTGTTGGCCACTGAGCTCCGCTGGGGAAGTGAAGGAAGGAGGGTTAGGGGCCGCGCTCAAGGGTACCCCAGCGGGGGAGGGGCCCAGCAACCCTCTGCTCACAAGCCCACTTCTCTAACCTGCCCCACTGTGAACACCTCTCTTAATGTAGGTACTTGTAGGGTTAGTGAAACAATTTTACACATCAGTTCACCCGCCACGAGGCGTACTACTGCAGTAATAATATACATAATGTCTTCATTATGTCATCACCATGGCGACTATGCATTTGTAACGGGAAGCCCGTGTTTAAAAGAACTAGTGCGTACACAAAGTTTATTTTTATAGCACATTTCCTACGACAGCCTCAATGTGCTTCAAAATAAAAGCGGGCAAGAAAAAATCTGCAAAAATCATTCGTGGCAAACACGTGAGATAAGGAGGTATTACATATAAGAAACAATAAAATGGTGTTATCATTGCTAATACAAAGGGAATGATGATAATACTGATTTATTATTATTATTTTTTTAAAAGTGTACCTGTTAACCAGCTAACTAAAAGCTGCAAAAACAGATGGGTTTTTAGTTCTGAATGGGGAACCCCTGCTGTCAGAGGCTCCTCCTGGCTGCCTCCCTGATCCTGCCAGACTGTGTCTTTGTGGTCTGGACGGGATGAATCGTACAAACGGAGACAACTGCGGGACACTTTCAGTCTCAAACACTCGCGACAGCTCACAGGAAGAAGGAAAGACCTGGCCAGCTGTCGTTTTTTTGGATGCTGATGGAAACATCAAGACAAAGGTCTCTTCCTGGCAGAGACGGATTCTTTTCAGCTGCATTATGGGGATTTCGGAGTTTAGTAGGGACTAAGTGTCTCTGCGGCTTCTTTTTTAGTCTCTCCCTTGTGAGTGCGTCTGCTAGAATCACCGGAGTGCCTCTTTAACCAGCGTTAAAGGGCTGCAACTAACCATTCTTTGCATTGTCGCTTCATCCTCTCACTGAAGCCGTTTGTACCTGAAGAACGAGTGGGATGATTGAAAATAGCCCACCCGTTTTCTGTTGGTCAGCTCACTGATGTACCCACTAACAGTTTCCAACAGAGCGAACTTTGGTGTTGCTCGATAGAGGAATTAGAATAATGCCAAATAGCCAGTAATCCAGTGACTTCCTTCTGCTCTGTTTGTAGGCTAATCGCTGCTTTCGTGCACAGACTCATTGACGTGGGCAGATTGTGTGTAAGGACAATAAAAGCACCAGAATGAAACCCTCATCGTTATTAGTTAATTATGAGTATCTTTTGCAATGAGATTTGGGAAGGTGGAGGCAGGCAGTGAGGAGCTGTGATTCAACGCCACAACATCATTTCTGACTTCCCTCAAAGCCACTGAGGAAGAAGCTTTACTCAGCATCAGGCTGTCAGGGTGGTGTGAATAATTGAACATGTGTTTGTTACGGTTAAGGTAGTTTGTTTGGTTGAACCCAGAATACAAGGCAGGACACAACGTCGGCGGTAGGGGAACAAATAAGGTTTATTTGTTATTTTTCCAGAGAGGTGAGAGCGGGAACGGCTGGAAGCCAGATAGACAGGTAGGTGGAGGTAGCGTGTCCGCATAACCAGGGGATGAAGGGTGTTGGCTGGTAGGCTGAGAGTTCCTGGAGGAGTTGCAGGAGCGGGGAGGAACGAGGCAGGCAGGCAAGAGGTGGTTGGAGGATCCACGGAGCGAGACAGGCAGACGGGAGGATCTCTGGATGTGGAGACAGAGGGAAACAATAAATTGCTGAGACAAAACACTAGAACAATCTTCATAGGAAGTTGTAGAGGGAAGAGCCCGACGTAAATACCACGGTAGGGATAGTACGATCTGGCGAAGACTGGGTGGTTGAACCGGTGTTTAAATACTGCAGGAGATGGTGATGAACCGGGATGAGTTGCAGGTGTGCAGGTAGGCGGGGCGCAGGTGAGTGATTGCAGGTGTGGAGGAGAGAGAGACTGGTCTGCTCCGTGGAAGGCTCCAGACAAACAAAACAAGACAGACAGGAAACACAAGGCAGGGAAAAACACTGGGAAACATGAGGAAGCAGAGGGAAGATACTCCCAAAACCCTGACAGTGTTGGGAGTCCTACGGCACGGTTTCACCTCTCTGCGGCGGGGGGGTGGCACGAGCTCGTGGACCTCACTCGGAGGCTTACGGATGTGCTGACAGAGGGAGCTGCACGGGGCTGCGTTGGTGTCAGGACGACCAGAGAGGGTTTGTTCACACAGTTGTGATTCCCTCAGTGAGCCAGTGCACGCTGACGCAGGTGGCGACCCATTAATGGCCACTTGTTGGAGGCTCCTTGTGAAGGCGGACCCTGCCATTGCAGGACCAGCCCGCCGTGTGTGATCCAGCGTTTAGTCCTTTTCTCTCCCCGCTTCGCACAGGAGATCACCGCGAGGGCCTGGCGTCCGGCTACTCTCTTTTCCTCGCTTATTATAGCTAAATGAGCCGGTTTTCATTTTTCCCCAAAATGCAGCTCTGATTAACTTTTCATTAATTGTGAGCAGTTATAATGCATTATTCGTGGTCCGTCTCATCTCGCCATCGCTTTAGTCACTAATGGCAGCATTAATAATGACTTTGTCTAATATGTAGCTGCTGTGTGACGTACGGCCTCTGCTCTGTCTCCCAGGCTTAATGTTTGATTAAAGTGAAATCATTTCTTCTGAACTTAGCAGCTCGTTATTTTAGACGAAGCCTCATTATGTTCTTATGTGATTGTGAGAAACACATGAGAGTGCACTGTGGCTGTGAACTACTTTAAAGACAAACGATGCCAATCAAAATGTAGACAAAACCTCAGAAAAGGCATGCTGTGTTGTTCCTTTCAGTGCCTTGTGTGAGGTGGCCCTCCCTCTGTGTGACTTTGAAGTGTTCTCAGACAATAAGAAGTATTATTAAGTGATTCACGAAAGAACTAGAACAGAAATAGTTTGGGATCCTCAGCTGTAATACTGTGTCACGGAGTCGGGTTTATGAAATGTCATCTTAATTACTCTGGCTGTAACCTCAAACTGTGACCTTTTCCCTCTTGTCTTCTGCAGAAGTACTAATGGATTCAACGACGGCCACAGCAGAACTGGGCTGGACCATCCACCCGTCACAGGGGGTGAGTGGAACAAACGGAGAGCCCAGGAACAGGGTGTGGAGCCAGTGCACAGCTGCTCTGTTTCAGTGGGACAGCAGCTTTTAAAACACAGTCTCTCACCCCCGATGGGGTTGCATTCCCCCATCTTTAAGTCAAACGTCTGGAAATACACCTGTGTGTGCGTGCGCGCGCTCTCCAGATGTGCTGCATATCACGAGTGGTGCGGTAGAAACACAAGTGACCGATGTTAACATACGGCTTCATGAGATATAAGGCCACTTCCTCTAAGTGTCACCTCAAATATCCACTCGGGGCAGCCTGTCGGCACCAAACAGCCTGTTAACGCGCGACGGGGACGCTTCTATAGCCCAGGGTGCGTTCACACAAAGACACAAAAATCTACGCGTAGTTTTTGAAGCCACTGACGAACTGGCTGGCGTGTAGCTCAGGCGGGAGGACGTGTTACTGTTGCTGTCAGAGAACGTTTGTCGTGTGTCACTGCATCAGTGGTCTCGTTTGCTGTCTGTCTTCCAGTGGGAAGAGGTCAGCGGCTACGATGAAAACATGAACACCATCCGGACATATCAGGTGTGCAACGTCTTCGACAGCAGCCAGAACAACTGGGTGCGCACCAAATACACGCGCCGCCGCGGGGCTCAGCGCATCCATGTTCAGATGAAGTTCTCCGTGCGCGACTGCAGCTCCATACCCAACGTCCCTGGCTCCTGCAAGGAGACGTTCAACCTGTACTACTACGAGTCGGACTCGGACACGGCCACCAAGTCGTCCCCGCCCTGGATGGAGAACCCCTGGGTGAAGGTGGACACTATAGCGGCTGATGAGAGTTTCTCCCAGGTGGATCTCGGTGGCCGCATCATGAAGATCAACAGTGAAGTCCGGAGTTTTGGACCCGTCTCACGCAATGGCTTCTACCTCGCTTTCCAGGATTATGGCGCGTGCATGTCACTCACCGCTGTTCGAGTCTTCTACAGGAAATGTCCCAGCGTGGTCCAGAATGGAGCCGTCTTTCCGGAGACTCTGTCCGGAGCCGAGAGCACCTCTCTGGTGGCAGCCAGAGGGGTGTGTGTTCCCAATGGGGAGGAGGTGGACGTCCCCATCAAGCTCTACTGTAACGGGGACGGGGAGTGGATGGTACCCATCGGGCGCTGCATGTGCAAAGCCGGGTACGAGGCGGCGGAGAACGGCACAGCGTGCACAGGTAAGGATCCTCTGTTTACCTGTCTTGTCTCCGCAGATCGGAGCCGTCTTTGGCGGGCTGCTTCCCGCGGTTTGAGCCACAGAGCGAGTTTCTGCACTGCCTGGATCCTCTCTATTCGGGACATTGCAGCATTCTCCATTAAAAAAACAAAACACGAGTTAGGTCGATTATGCAAGCGGCTTCTTACCGCCCAGATTTACGTTTACTGTGGGATGCAACATCCGGCGGCCGAAGTCATTGTGACGGGAGCAAAGAAGGAAGTGAGCTGATGTGGTAAGGTCACAGGACACAGGGCTTTCATCCTGCCTCATGTGTCTCGTAGAGTTCTGTATTGTGGAGCTCTTGTTTTATTTAGAAAATGTCTGTCTCGGGTTCAGGTTCTCTAAGTTCCTGTTTTACTTTGGTAAGTGGTCTGTTCCGTCATGTGGTGCTTCCTGCCCCGGAGCGCCCGGATTGTTTGCACCTGTGTGTGATTGTGGTCACCTGTGTCTCGCTGTCACCCCTGCCTGAGAGCATTTAAGTCGAGGTTTCACCGCTGTTCATTGTCACGTTGTCGTCCCTGATGTGTTGGTTCCGTCCTCTGCCTCTCTGCTTTCTGGGGTCATGCCTGCCTGCTGGCAACCTCTCAATAAATATTCCACTCATGCCAACAACCCCCCCC
>CM022479.1:284859-335991 GCA_011952105.1 Coreoperca whiteheadi
CCCCCCATGACACACGCAGGAGACCGGGGTTCATGTCCTGTGTAACTCCAACCAGCCTTTTCCTAACCCTAACCAGGTAGTTTTGTTGAGCTTTTGCAGAAGGACACCGAACAGAGAGAGAGACTTCTGGGGAAAGTGAACTTTGACTTGTCTCTTCTCGCAACTAGTGATGGGAATTACTGCAGTTTGAAGGGAGCCGGAGCTGATGGCGCCTTCGTTCAGTGCCACTTCTGCTGGTCACTGCCCGGGTTACTTTCTTAGTTGTTGCAAGAAATACTGTAAATTTACAAGATTCTTCATCTGCAGTACGTTGGAATGTTCCGTCCTATTGATGGTCAGAAAGTGGGATTTGTCAAGAAAAGCTATCCTAGTTGTATTCCAAAGAGAACTCCCTGCTAATGAAATCTATGGTTAATAAATAAGTACACAACTCTGTACAGACACATGCAGAATGCGTCAGTCTAGCTGGTATGAGATGCTATGAAACTAAAATATTTCTGCTCTGTTCAGTGTGAGTTGTTGCTCGTCGTGCATTTCTTCTGACTGACTTCGTTTCGAGCAGACTTTCATTTCAAAATCGTTGGCAACATTGTGGGTACTTTCTGAGGTGTGCAATAATTCCTATCCTGTGTCAGCCAGCTGTGCCCAGTTTCTGGTATTGAAGTGTTCTATCTGATCCGTATCCATACTCCTGGTCCGGTCCTTCGCTGTGTCTTGGCTGCGTGAGGACTTTACACGTGACCTGATCGTCTTTAACGCACAGCAGAGGACAATACTTCACTCGATGGCCTGCAGCTGAAGCTCAAAGGATTTTCTAACTGAACACTCTGAAACCTCTAGGACTGAATTATCGTTGAGGGAGTCCCCTTTGAAGCTGAATCGGATGTGTCCAATGACACATGTGGTCCCGGCTGTGACCATCTTTAAGGATCTGTGTGTTTCTAGACTTCGACACTGATGATGATGGTGACTGTTGGCCTGGTCAGCTTTTCATTCGTGCACTCTGCATTGTGCAAGCATCATCTAGTGTAGCATTTTTAAGTTAATGTCCTTAAAGCCTCCTGAGGCTTCCGCCCGCTGTTGCCATCGTTGATGTGTACAGTTACCGTGGTTACAGGTGGTGCCCTCATCTGTCGCGAGGTTAGTGGGAAAGGTGCTGTTTGACTTGGCGAGCAAGGGCTTCAAATGTTCGTATCCTGCTAAATACACTGTGCATATCGGAGCATCAATAAATAGTACAACGGGTATTTGTTCACTGATGAGCTGACAAAGGGATGGCGTACACGGGTAAATGCGCCGTTCATTTCTCATTTTTGCCTGAGCTCGTTCCCCACACTGCTGTGGTTTAGACCACTAAGAGGACTTGTATGAACCGACCTTTCATCAGTCAGTGCTAATTGGTGTCAGGCCCTCAGAAGTGTCACTGTACGTCTCCCCAGCAGGCTCACACATGAACACCCCAGGCTGCACTTTCCACTTGGTTCAGTCGTCATTGTTTTAGAGGTGGGCTGGATGGTGATGTGGCCTGACAGTCCTCATGTGATCACGAACCACGTAGTTAGTTTCACTGCTGACGCTGGACAAAGGGCCAAAAGATTTAACCACAACTTACTTGGGACACCAAGCATGTTGTTCATCAGAGAGCTCTAGAGGGGCTGCTGGGTGTGTTTTTAGACCTCTGGACAGAGCCAGGCTAGCTGTTTCCCCCTGCTTCCGGTCTCTATGCTAAGCTAGGCTAACCCCTTCCTGATTCCACCTCTGTACGGAACGCACAGACATGAGGCTGAGATCCTTCTTTTCAAACTCACCATCAGAAAGAAAGCGAGTATGCAGCTTTCCCAAAATGCGGAACTATCCTTTAAACCTTTGCCGTTTTACTCAGGGATGATGGGAGACTTAACGTCGGCCTTACAGTCCTGCCTCAGACATCCGTCTTTATGCTGTTTGCGTCTCAGAGTACGACATACTCTGTATTCTGTATCGCATCGCATTCAAACCCAGAACGGTCCATCAGATGGCAGACGTTCAGAAGTCCTGTGTGTCATTTCCCAAGAACTCAGCCTGACACCGTTGGTATGTTTAGAAATAAATAATCAGGTTTCAGGATCTCGTCATAACAAGGCAGCTTTCTCATGATTATGAGATGTCTTCTAGTGACTAGGAGAAGGTCATTCATAATTAGGCCTCCAGTTTCTTTGTAGTTCTTTTCTTTGGAGATAAAATACCAGGACTAACTAGGACAGCGTTGCATCGAGGGATTCCTAAAGCAAAACCCATTAGCGTGGCTTCTCTGCACAGTGGGTCACGTCACGTCACGTGTGGCAATAGCCCGAACATACTGTAAGTATTCAGGGGCTAAGCAGGCTCTGCTGTTGCATATGTCAAAGCACAGCCTCGATCACGCTTCAGTGTTCCAGTCCTGCTCATTGCTGGCCCCCCCTTTCTGACTGGTTCAGAGGCTAAATGAAATGATTGTAAAACCAAGTTCACTGACCTAGAAGGTTACAGGCTGAATATGTCCGAGAATAATTATCCTGGTCTGGGGACTCCTTTTTCAAAATACAAGCGCCGACTTTTAAAAGAGTTAAAGATGTTGTAACTAACGGTTGTGTTGAATGGTGTTACGTCTGAGGAACGCTGCACCCATGAGACGCAGTTGGATGTGATACTTGATGTTGGATATGTGATGTGAGCTTTCCTCGATGGCTTCTCTGACTCAGGACGGTGTTCTCTCGCCCCTGATTGGCTGCCACTGTCGTGTCTGTACCTTTATTTACCTGGATGTCCCCATGCTGAGTCAGGAGACGTTCGTGCAGTAACCAGTAAGCCGTGTCGGGCTGCTTCATGCAGACTCATACACACTTTTACTTACCTGTCATACTGAAGAATTAAGTTTAATACGGCTCTCTTTCTGTTTACAAGATCAAAGTATCGTGTGAACGTACCTAAAGTATACACAACCAGACCAACTGTTGCTTAGGTTTTTTTGTCTTTATGGTTAAAAAATGGCTGTTTTGAAGTCGGTCAGGTGTGAAAGATACTGACACGTTCAAGATGAATGAATGAATAATAAAAGAGGGCAGAGTTTTGCTGCGCTGCGGTGTCAGGATGTCTACTTATCGAAACCTGCACGGAGTTCAGCTACCAGTTAGTTACAGTGTGTAGACCTTCACAGAGCAATGTAATCCATCACCGTAGGCGAGCAATGAAGCTGAAAATGTTCAGTTTTTTTAATTCTGTGGGGGAGTTCATTCGACTATAAGGTCATTTTTGTTGGTCTTTTTGCACTACCACGTTTAAAGTCACAGTGGCAAACATCTGCATTCAAAATAAATATGGAAACACGGACGAAATAGTAAAGCTTTACTGCTTATCCTTCTTCCTCGTGTTGTGTAATCAGTCTCCACGTGTCGGGGCATGTTTCACGACGCGGCGGACGGCAGAGCTGACAGCGTCTGAGGGAGTCCCAGCACACGTCACTCCGATCAGCTGACCTTTATGAGACGCAGACGTCCAGGCCATCCTGACTGAATATACGCTCGGAGATGGAATAATATGCTGGGGTCCGACTCATACGAATACCGGCGGTCCGGGGGTTGAAGCAGCCAGTAGCCGTTGGGACTTTTTCTCCTGCGCGGTCTACCACGCGTTTTGTTCCTAAGCTCACGGTTTTCATTTCTTCTTCATTTATTTGTGCTTCCTCTCTTCTCTGTGCACCCTGTACCTCCTCCTCCGCTGCAAATCTCCTTTACAGCTTGTGTATCAGGCTTCTTCAAGACTGCACAGGGAGACAACAAATGTCTGCAGTGCCCCATTAACAGCAGAACCACCAGCGAGGGGGCAACTAACTGTGTCTGTCGCAACGGCTACTACCGCACCGACTCCGACCCGCCACAGATGCCCTGTACAAGTACGTGCACCAGCAGCCCACTCGTGGGCCACCTGCAGAAACTTAAACTTCTCTGAGGGGAGAAAGAAATCCCCGTATTGGTTTCACGGTTTGCTAGACACGCGAGCTCTCGTCCAACACCACAGCAACGAGATGCCGAGTGCCTCAGATAGTCTTATTGTTGTGCATGTATCGTGCCACATTTAGGGGATGAGTTAGACGACAGGCTGTAGCGGGGAAAAGCAGAGGCACGTGGAGGATAAAGAGTCGTTACTAAAGCGTTTTGCCAGTACCGCTTTCTTCTCTTCCAGCTGTTCCGTCAGCGCCTCAAAACGTCATCTCCATAGTGAATGAGACCTCCCTGAGGCTGGAGTGGAGCCCGCCGCAGGAGGGCGGTGGCCGAGAAGACGTCGTCTACAACATCATATGCAAGAGCTGTGGCAGCGGGCGGGGCGGCTGCACCCGCTGTGGCGACAACGTGCAGTTTGTCCCGCGTCAGCTGGGACTGACCGACACCCGTGTCCACATCAGCGACCTCCTGGCCCACACCCAGTACACCTTTGAAATACAAGCTGTCAACGGAGTGTCTGACCAGAGCCCCTATTCGCCACAGTACACGTCTGTCAACATCACCACCAACCAGGCTGGTGAGGCTGGCTGCTCAGCGACTTGATGCTGAACGTCCCATGGTTTCCGTAGCCTGTCACTATTTTCTCTGCAGCCTCTAACTTCGCTTCCTCTCGTTTTGTCCTCAGCGCCATCATCCGTGTCCATCATCCACCAGGTCAGCAGAACCCCTAACAGCATCACTCTGTCCTGGTCCCAGCCCGATCAGCCCAATGGCGTGATCCTGGACTATGAACTGCAGTACTACGAGAAGGTACATCAGGGCTTTCCCGCATTGACACATGACTCCTGATGTGACAGTGGCAATCCCACTGCTCCACTGACTCTTTAACAGTTTCATCAGTCTGATTATTTTCTGATTTCCGGTGCGTGTGTTTCAGAACCAGGCAGAGTGGAATTCGTCTCTAACGAGGAGTCAGACCAACACTGCAGTCATACGAGGCCTGAAGCCTGGAACAATCTACGTCTTTCAGGTTCGGGCTCGCACGGTCGCTGGATTTGGACGCTTTAGTGGCAAAATGTACTTCCAAACCATGACTGAAGGTAGGGAAGGCACTCCGAGTTACTGGCCTGGACTAAATGTGCGCATATGGATCAAGTCCGTATTTGAAAATGAATCCCATTCTTTGTTTTGTTTTTTTGTCTTCTCCGACCTGTAGAGGAATATAACTCCAGCATCCGG
Source organism: Coreoperca whiteheadi (assembly GCA_011952105.1). Lineage (NCBI taxonomy): Eukaryota > Metazoa > Chordata > Actinopteri > Centrarchiformes > Sinipercidae > Coreoperca > Coreoperca whiteheadi. Next base: position 290,058 of record CM022479.1, read on the forward strand.
GAGAAGCTGCCCCTCATCATCGGTTCCGCTGCTGCAGGGGTGGTCTTCATCATTGCCATCACTGTCCTCATAATTGTCTGCCGCAGGTGAGCCAGTAACGTAAACGCTTTAATGGTAACGTGTTTAACACCATGTACTTGTAACTAAGCCGCACATTAGTTGTGCCAAATGTAACAACCCATTACACGTAGTCACTGATAATGTAGAAGTACCGATGGATGAAGCGCTTCATGCACATTCCGTGGATGAGTTCATGGAGACTGATCTGCTGACATGTGTGTCTCCAGCAGGAGAGGTTCAGACAGAACAGAGTCAGAGTACACAGATAAACTGCAGCATTACACCAGCGGTCACAGTAAGTCACACCTTCACCTTCACCCAGCACGCTGTTGGCAGACAGACGGACAGCCGCAGTATGGGACAGGACCTCTGTGTTTTCATGTTTCAGTTTTGTGTGTGTATAGCTGTTGCTGTCTCGTCTATCTCTCTGTTGAAGTGTCACCAGGAATGAAGATCTACATCGACCCCTTCACATATGAAGACCCTAACGAAGCAGTCAGGGAGTTTGCCAAGGAGATTGACATTAACTGTGTCAAGATTGAACAAGTTATTGGTGCAGGTAATGAAAAACACGCATGAAAGAGGACACGATGTCGGGGATCAGAGAAGGCAGGTGAGGACTGAACAGCGGTCCTCACAAGGGGGCTTTTTACTGGACTTGCCATATCCTTGCAACATGTCATATTACTGTCTAACAAGAGAAGAGCTCCTGTAGCGTTCCTGTGAAGACGATGTCCTAGAAAACTGGGATAGTGATACAAGCGGAGTCACTTTGAATTCCAGTCAGGCTTTTAATGACTAAAGCACTGACTGCGGTGCTCAGATTAAGACATAGGTTTTGTAGAACCGTGCCTTTTTCAAACCTTCCACTGACTCCCGTCTTCCTGTCAGGGGAGTTTGGGGAGGTGTGCAGTGGAAACCTCCGGCAGCCTGGGAAGAGAGAGATCCTGGTGGCAATTAAGACGCTGAAGGCGGGCTACACCGACCGCCAGAGGCGGGACTTCCTGAGCGAGGCGTCCATCATGGGCCAGTTCGACCACCCCAACATCATCCATCTGGAGGGGGTGGTGACCAAGAGCAGCCCTGTGATGATCATCACGGAGTTCATGGAGAACGGCTCCCTCGACTCATTCCTCAGGGTAACCGAGGCACACTGCATCTGCTGCAATGAAGCGGCTTTGTCCAAAGCACAGGACTCTAGAACGAGTTCTGCGTATGTGTTGCATAAGCCCTGCTAGTGGGCCGTAGTGCCTACATTACACCCACCCCAACCCCCCCGAATATCGATGAATTATGGAGAATTTTTAAATATTGACGGAGCGTTTCTATTTTAACCCGCGCAGCTTTTCTAGCCTTTACAGCTCTGGTTTAGCAGCGCGTCGAGTAAGTGCGTGAGCAACACACGGGGAGAGACGAGACGAGACGAGTCACATGGCCGCTCTAAAGAGACCAGTAGACAGCGGAAACAGAGACTCTCGGATGGTCCGAGGCCGTGGAGATTACTAACAGCAGCACTGGGAAGCTCCAGTACGAGACAAAGCAGAGCATCTTTTGAGCAGGTTAACAAGGGGGGGGCCGCCTCATCCCCCCTCGTCCCCCTCCAATCGCCTGCTGCTTCCACCTGTGCGTGACATCATCATCGCACGCAGTCAGCAGAACCTCGCCAAAGATTCCCCAATACGCCTTGAGTTCCTCACTCTACACAAACGTCTCTTGTAAATACTACCAGCACCAGGTTTCCAGGTGTACAGGCCCCCTCATTCAGCCCAAAGACCCCGTCCCGTCTCCGGGAAATCTGATGTGTGCACCAGGAAGCCAGGTTCTTATTACTCCGTCCCCCGTTTAGATCGGAAGACGGTGGGGTCCTTGCTCGTCGTGACTGCGTGGTCTGTAGTTTTCGTCGCCTGAAACAGAGTATGACTAGCAGTAATTAAATATCTGAAATGTGACTGAAACGAACATGTTTTTGTCAAAAGACATAAACGTTTAACTGAATTCTGAATACAACTGGCTGTTACTAAGGTCATTAATGCTAATCTGGCCTTTAGACTGTTATGTAGTACAGCAGTTTGACATAATAGCAGTCCAGGCAAAAAGCTCGTGTAGTGTCCAAACTGGAAGTGGCAGCGTGAATATGCTCAGTGCATTTCATGGCCATCTGCCCAGCGCATGCACGAGTGGAAAACGTGGCCTGAATCTGGTGCTGCGGGAGAGGTCATCTTCCATAAATAATCTCCTGGCAGTTTCAGTTTCGAGGCAAACGGGTTCTTTTGTCTTTGCAAAATGAAAATGTAACAGCCCATTTAAATGGCTTTATTTGTGAAAGAGTAGCTGTCAGATGAAGAACAACCCATGAAGCTGACTACAGATTTAGACAGGAGAGACGTCTTGGAGGAGATCTGATCTGCAGGAATGTGTTCACTCTACAGGCCTGTTATCCAGCACAGAAAGCAAGCAAGCAAGCATTCATTCGTTGTTGTTTTTCTGAAAGCAAAATGACGGGCAGTTCACGGTGATCCAGCTGGTGGGAATGCTGCGCGGCATCGCGGCGGGGATGAAGTACCTGGGCGACATGAACTACGTCCATCGAGACCTGGCAGCAAGGAACATCCTGGTCAACAGCAACCTGGTGTGCAAAGTGTCGGACTTCGGCCTGTCGCGCTTCCTTGAGGACGACACTTCAGACCCCACCTACACCAGCGCTCTGGTGAGTCTTCGTCATAGACCGCAGGGGCCGCATATCTGCTCAAAGTGGACTGATGCGGAGCCGTAGGGGGCCGCTGACCCCCTCCCACACCTCCCTCACTGTTAAATCAGGAGGAGGCCGAGGGGCGGTTTTATTTGATGGGCGGGAAGAGAAAAGAGGAGGACTTTAGCATGAAAATACCCCAAAATGTTCTTCTTTTTTTTTTTTTTTTGACACTTTTAGTTCCGCCTAAACGGCATCGAGAGTTCCTGCAAAGAGTTTCGTCTTGCTGCACAGACACTCTAGTGTCTAAAGAAGTGAGGGAACTCCTCAGCTAAGACAAGGGCCGAGGTCAGCCTGTTTCTGTGGATGATGAGATTTCCGAATGAGTAATTAAAAATTATAAATTAAATGTAAAACAAATTACGTTATTTACATTCCGAGTTAAATGAAATTACTAGAAGGCGAAACAGGAAATGGAACACATGAGAAAAGGGGTCAGTAGGTTTCTAAATAAGCATGAGTAAGGGGATGACCCCTGTCTTTGTCTTTCTGTTCACCTCCACGCCCGTTTGTTCCAGGGAGGGAAGATTCCCATCCGGTGGACGGCTCCAGAGGCCATCCAGTACAGGAAGTTCACCTCCTCCAGTGACTGCTGGAGCTATGGCATAGTCATGTGGGAGGTGATGTCATATGGAGAGAGGCCCTACTGGGACATGAGCAATCAAGACGTGAGTAAAGCCCGGTGGTAGGCGCGCCCATGGACAGGTGATGAGCCTGTGTTTTTAATGATTTGCTGTCTGACTCAGTCAATTCTAAAGCCCCTGTGGGTAGACTTGTATGGGATTGTAGCATCTTTCCAAGGGCGCGGAATTAGTAGGAGTCAAAATAGAACCGGTTGCTTGGAGTCCTATGTGCATGTTTTAGCGTCCCCTGGCAGTCTACAGGTACTTCCACCTCTTAAAGTCCAGGGGTTACTGAAGGAATGAACTTAACATTGATGTGAATAGGTGCACATTTACACCTATTGGTGGACCCCCCGCTTACTACGTGTCCCCTGCAATGTTGAAAAGAAACCTACGCCCTTGCACCAAGTGTCAGCTTTGTCTAATATAGAAGTCGCCATGTGGCACAAGCTTTGATGTGGTCAAACGTTGGACTCCTGTCATTCGTGGCTCTTCTGTTGAGTGTAGTTCTGTACTGAATCAGGTTCTAGTTGTGTTCTGAGACTCGCGTCACTTTTCCCTGTTAAAGGGTTTTTGGGTATTTTGTCCTTATTTGAATCGAGGCTCTGAGGACGGGGGGGGGGGGGTCGTCTGTTACGGACTGTGAAGCCCTTTGAGGCCAAGTGTGATTTGTGATGTTGGTTGGGCTGTAGAAATAAAACCGAATTAAATTGAACTGAATCGAAACTGTAAATTCTTGCAGGTTATCAATGCCATAGAGCAGGACTACAGGTTGCCGCCCCCTATGGACTGTCCTAGTGCCCTGCATCAGCTGATGCTGGACTGCTGGCAGAAGGACCGCAACAACCGGCCCAAATTCAGCCAGATTGTCAGCACCCTGGACAAGATGATCCGCAACCCCAACAGTCTCAAGGCCATGACCCCCCTGTCGTCAAGGTATGGCAGGAAAGACCTCCATCACGTCACGCTGCCAATGAGCTACACCGCTCACAAGAGGCCCGTCTCACACGCTGCTCTTCTTTTGTCCCCTCTCTGTCCACCAGTGCTCACCTACCTCTGCTGGACCGCAGCACGCCAGACTTCTCCTCGTTCAGCACAGTGGACGAGTGGCTGGACGCCATAAAGATGGGACAGTACAAGGAGAACTTTGCCAACGAAGGCTTCACCAGCTTTGACGTGGTGTCTCAGATGACCATGGAGTAAGTTGGATACTGGCCTTGTATCCTTGTATCTGTAAAGACCCCAGATCACAGAGAGCGACTTGGTGACGATACTGACCGTCCATGCTAGTTACTTCACCGCGATTTAAAGCCTAATGCGGGTGTCAGGGCTCCTAGTTTGTAGTTCAATCTAAACTATCTTTCTTCAAATTAGACCATGACCTTGTGTGATCTGGAGCCGTAGAAGACCCCCACCCACACCTCCGCCGCCTGCGTTGTTAAATCGGGAGAGAGAAACAGCCCAGAGTTTATTTAATGGAAGAGAAAAGAGAGGGATTTTAATATGAAAATACCCCAAAATGATCCTTTTTGACATATATTTGAATATACCAAGAGCAATGATGCAGAGAAGTAATACAGGATTCGAGCTTGTTTCACTGTCTGTAACGGAATAGGACGTCGATAATTAAGAAGCGATACGGCCTTAGCCTGGGCTGAGATTCAATACTGACGTCTCTATCTTTGCATTATATAAATTATATTTTCATTACACAGCAACATAAAATGAAGTTAAATAAGTTAAAGCTTTCCCCCCAAAACATGCAGATGAGTAGAGTCTTCATTTTTACCTCTCAGACTCCGACCGCCTGCACCAGTCACAGAGCTGCTGCTGCTCTGTAGCTGACATCGTGTTGTAAAACACACAGAAATGTCTCTGATCCGAGGACAGAGGGCGTCGTACGCTGTGCAGACTGTAAAGCACACACACACTGGGCACATTGTGAGTTGTGATGAAGAAAACTGAATTGAATAGATCCAGAAAGCAGGAAGTCTTGTAGGATTTCAAGTGTTAGTCTTGTACTGAGGTGGAAGTGACACATGGCTTCTCTTCAGGGACATCCTCAGAGTGGGAGTGACGTTGGCCGGCCACCAGAAGAAGATCCTCAACAGCATCCAGTCCATGAGAGCCCAGATGAACCAGATCACTTCTGTGGAGGTGTGACCTCACAGACCGGGCGCACACGGGCTCTGTCTAGTGTCGGGAACCCAGCAGCCCCCAACCCTGCGTTCTCCTGGAACCTCTGAGGAGGGCCGATGACCTGCACACAGACTGGGACTTCAACCCTCCACCCTCTCCCTCCCTCCCTGCCTCCCTCCCTCCCTGCCTCCCTCCGAACGCCAGCCTTCAGTCTGCAGCACAGCGCAGGCGTTTGTCTCGTAGCTGCTGTGTGTCCAGGTAACAGCCATGAACCCGGTCTGCTCAGTCCGCGTCCATGTAACGGGACAGCTTTATTCTAGGAAAAGATAACACACCACCAAGATCAAACATTCAGTAAGACAGCAGTTTGCACTTTGTGACTCACCGTTGAAAATGAAAAACAGTGTTTTCAATGGAGAATTGATTTTAGCGCCACCTATAGGTGCTCCCCGACAGCAGGCTCTTACTGCTAGCGCTGTCTCTCCGTGATGTTGGCCTTCTAGACGGTGACTGGGAGGCAACAGGGCCCGGTGCTGGTGCTGGATGGTTTACCTAACGATCTGACGTTTTCTGGTTCTTTAAATGGCAGGCAGTTGTACAATAGGCAATAGGCGCTAAATGCATTTGCATCGGTCTGTGTTAGTTCGGGGCCCGGGCCCGGGCGGGCCGGGAGCCATGAATGCCAGGCATCGTGGTGCCCAGTACCCTGTTGTAGCCTGTTGAAATCCCTCACATTTGTATGTTTCAGGTATTTCATTTTCCCGTGGGTAAAAGTGGGACTGCGTGCGGCCTACACAGGCTGGAGCACACACCTCAGCCACCACAAATAATACACGCCCCCCAGCAGGTGGCGCTATAATCAAGCTCAACGCGTTTTGGCCAGTAACTCCCACACGGTACGTCACCCGTTCGAAAACCTTACATGCCCGCGGCCCCTGAACTGAGCCGCGTCTTCCACACGTTTCACATTCCGAACTCCAGACATCACGAAACAGCAGCCGAGCCGTTTCCAGACGGACGCCTCACTGCGCCCTGTGGTCCGTTCAGAAGGCCGTCACTCTGTTCTTCAACATCTGCAAACGTGAATTAACATCTGTATCTGCACGTAGCCCTGCACGATTAACACCAGACCTGGTTCAGCAGTTTCCCGTCCCCCACCGCGGCGCTGCGTAAACGTTGGCGCCAATCGGCCGCCAGGTGGCGCTTTTGTAGCAAACCCCTAAAATATGCTAAAATAACTTTTCCACGCTACTGTCTGTGAGCTGAATGTGTTCCCGTGTCTGTGCTGAAGTCGTGGGCCTGCAGACCACATGGTGAACTGAAATCCTGACACCGTAGCCACAGTCTACAGGGCTTCTTCCACACCTCCACATACCTGCCACGCGCCGCGCCGCGTAAAGCGCGCGTGCTCGTCGGATTGTCTGTTTCGGGACAATACAGAAGGGTTGGACGCAACTCCTACGTGGTTCTGCTGTTGGAAAGTGAGTGTCAGACGCAGACTGGGGCTGCGTGTTGTCCTCTACTGTACTTTATGTGATCCAGATCAAAATCTCGTATTCGTCCCTCGAGGGACAATTTGAAGCAACGGAGTTTTCTAACACAAACAATTCATAAAACTATCTGGAAATTCACAACGGCTGATGGCAAACAGCGCCCACCAGCAGCCAGGTGCCACGAACACCTGGGGGCTGCCTGTGTTGGTGGGGGCGGCAGCAGCAGCAGCAGTAAGAGCTCGCTCTTTGAAAGCACCTGGTTCGGTTTCTGAGGTCAGCAGCCTGTGCACTCCACTAGACTCGAGCTAAAGTTGTAGCACTGGTTTCTGCTTGTTTCTCCAGTTGGACTCCTGTTAACGTTTCATTCACGGGCAGGTTGTGTCGGGTGTGGCTCCCAGACTGAAGTGAAGACGCCTGACCTTTTTACAAGGACTCTTTAAAAGCTCCCCGCGTATTTAAATGGCTGTGCTGCCAGAAGCAGCCAGGTGAACGGACATCTGAGACACATGGAAGAACCACGTGGCTGCTGTCAACCCACAGACGTTAAAAATGGCCTCCTAAGTGAATACTGTGTGAGCTGGCCATAAAATGGCTTCTGAATATTTTTAAAAGCCAATTGGTTGATAGTCCTATTTTTTTTTTTTTTTTCTTTGACACACCCCTTCTTACCAAGACAATAACGTTTTTCACCTCGACAATGGGCCGTATGTAGATGTCGGTTGGACCCCATTCTGTCTCACTGTGACGTCACTGTCCCCTTTACTGTGAAGCTGTGCAGAGTTACTGTATCGCCCGGGCGGGGCTTCTTGTTAGGAAACACCGCGTTGCAATCAAAGCTTTCTCAGTGCTGCACGTGTGCTTTGGCGGTAAAGGTACTTGGCTTTATGTGCGTCACCTTGTACATATCAATATACTTTGCTTTATTTTGGCATGAACCCCGACAAAAAGCTCAGTGGTGTTTAGTACAGTCTAGTTACCTCTAAAGTGCAATCTTTCTTTGAGGGATTCAATATCTTTAGTAGTTTCTACACAAACGGATTTTCAGAAAGTTTCCAGTTGAGCCCCAAACTCCAACGTTCCCGCCCAGCTCAGTTGTACCTGTGTTTTGAAGATTTAACACAGGTTGTACAGACCAAAATATCACCTAATTACATTTCCCACCTAATGTTCACTGTCTCCGATTCTATGTGTTCAAGTGTCAGCCTAGCAGCCCCAAGGGGCCCAGGGTCCGAGGGGCCCCAGGGGTCGGGATGTGTGAAGAAGCTGTTGCCCCCTCAGCACAGTAAGGGAACAGGCTCAATATTCAGAACGACGAGTCCGACAAGCAGCAGAGTACACCACTTGTCGTTGCCTTCATTTTCTGACCTGATTAGGAAAGCGACGCAGCTTCCAAAACCGTTACGGATCACTGTTACAGCAGCCACACGACTGCTGGGTTAGGGGTTAGGGAAAGACTGTGGCATGGTTTTGGATACGTTTAGGGTTTGTGGCACCATAGTCCACGTTTGCGTCTGACAGACAAGAGTGATAATTCCCAGCCGTTAGAGCCGTTTTTAAAAATGTGACTTTTGATAAAGGTGTGCTTTTTATAAAACGTTATGACAATAATTTAAAGGTCACAGTACAAGCAAGTGAATTCTCAACCTTGGCTCATGTCTGAGCGATTCTTTCTTTGGTATCGGGCCCTTTGGCGTGTTAAACCTCTTCCTTCTACCAGCACAGAGAGCCGGTTTACCCGCTCACCCTTAATGTCCTTGCACCTCGAAACCCGTTGAACAGCTTGGTAAGTGGTCAGAATGTTCTCGATTGGTATGAGGTAGAGATTTCCTCCCAGCCGACACTTGGCGTTATGAAACTCAATGATGATATAAAACCAGGAGGGAATGCGTCTCTTCCTGCCTTCATGGGATAGTGCTTCTTTAACATCTGCCCGCTAAATCACAATTTTTGGGGTACGACAACAAAAACCAAGCTCTCGCTTGAAATGCAGTGCCGGTTTGGACTCGTGTTAATGTTCATTTCATGTGTTTGTCACACTTAAAGACTGGATTACCAACTGGGCAAAGTGGGAAGCTGCACCTTTACCTCGCCCCTGTGATTGTTCCCTTCAGGTGCACAGTGACGTCATAATGCACTGGACTGCTTTACTTGAGCGATATTTCCCGCTGCATGCTTATGTTTGAACATATCCCCTATGTTTCGTGGCTCATCTCTACGCAGCGCTGCACGCTGTGGCTGTGTCACACAACCCGTCTGGACATTTGTAATGACTGCAGTGTAAAGATTTAAGGTGCTTCCACGTCTCTCACTTTGAAGCTCTTCCAACTAGTTCCTTTTTTCCATCCTTTTTCCTATGATATTTAATAAATGCTGTTCGGTCCGATTTCTCATCTCCATTATTTTGTCATACTAAGTGAGACCTTATTGGAACAGTGGTCCTATATGTGTTACAGTCGCACAAACACACCCTGTACTGTACCATACGTACATATGCATGGTATGCACATTGCAGTGTTTTGACACGTTGGGCCCAGGCAGCACGTTCAGACTGTGTAATAGCTGCTACAGTTCAAACGGACATGATCTGTTTCTGTTGGGAAATGCAGTTCTTTAAATTTCTTCAGAGAAAAACCCAGTGTGGTTCCACTTCTTGAATTATTCCGAGCCCGTCTTTACAAATGGGAGCATATAATCATGACAGTTCAGGTTGGATTAGAATATCTGTGCTCTTCCATTACAAGTACATATGATTGAGACAAAATATTGGAACCACCCTTCAGCCTTCTCTTATTGTGTAACCTCAATGAGGTTTCCTGGAGAACGAGAAGAATCAATCGAAGGCTGGACGGGGCCTCCGTGATCCGGCTTTCAGCCTGGATGAGTCTCCGTCTTCAACGCGGGCTCAAGCGGGTTGCACCAGCATTCCCTCTGGAACAGTCCAGAAGGAAAATTGTATTTTTTTATTTTTTTTGTAGTTGTTTTATGTGGAGGAGTTTCACACTAAACAACTGGATTAATCTGTGGAGAATATGTTTATATTCTGTGGCAACTGACAACTCTGGAACCATCTGTTAGCTATGTAGCAGTGAGAGATGATCCTGCAAGACATCCACGCATACCGCCGTTATATTCCTTCCACCGGGGGTTATTTTTATTCGTTTTTTCTAATGAAGCGACCGTGTGAGGTTAGAGTCTCTGCTGTCTCACGTCTGTCTGTGGGCCCGTTCACAAACAGGACCTCCCTCTGATGTGACCTCTCCATGTACAGTTTGCAGAGGACGTGGTTTTCTAATTGTTTCAGTGTGTGTGTGTGTGCCGTGCTCCGTCCATATGCTGGTCCATGTTTGAACTGCACCGTGGCAGCTTCTCAGTACTCGCATAGAGCTGAAAGGTTCTGGTTCTGGCAGAAGGTTCCTTCTCAAATGTTCACGTTCTACACAAACTGGAACATGATGGGAAATGTCCTTGTCCTGTTTCTCTCTGAGAGCGAGATGTGAGGATGGTTGTGTTCAGGACAGAGCTGGAGTGAGGACGTGGTTAGCCTAGCTTAGCATAATGGCCGGAGGCAGGGGGGGGAACAGCTAGCCTGGCTCTGTTGGCTCTCAAACAACGCACCGACACCTCTAAAGTTCACTAATGTTGGGTTTGTAAGGGCGAGCAACGTGCTGAAACGCGAGCCTGTCCATCTGTCCAGGTCCTCTGCCCATCGTCTCCGCTCAGAGCAGGTTTCCTCTTACGCTCGATTAGCACATGGCTGTGGTTTTGTTCTCTGTACAGGCACGACATAAGGCCCAGCTGATGAATGACAGATGATATCCGTGTTGTCCCGTCACCCACCGTTAGTCATCGAACTTAAGGGTGGCTGTTTTTGATTGACTGACGGCCATCTTCTCATCTCGCTCTCTGAGAGAAGGAGAAGAAGTGCATTTCACTTCATATCATTTGAAAATGTCCGACTATGGCGCCCCCAGTGGAAGAGGGAAGTGTCCTAATGAAACTGAAGTGAAATCAAATTCTTGCTCATCATATGCAGTATAGAGCGGGAGAGTGAAAATGATCTGCCAGGAGCCAGTAGTTCAGCTTTATGCAGCACAAGCTCTCCCCTTCTGCCTGACCCGGGTGGCCCTGGAACCATTTCCGCTGTGTGCAGACAGGGGTTTCAACATATGTCCTGGACCCTTTCTGGTCCAAAGCACAGGGGACACAGGGGTCAGTGTTGGAGGGGTCGCCCACAGCCAAGCACGCCTCTCCTCTCAGCCCTGACCACTGTGATGGACACTGTTTTTCTATTGTCTGTTTTTCTGTATAAATGTATATTTAATGGTTCTAACTGTGAACGATGTATCCATCTGAATTATTTGTAATACTGTTATTGTTTTATTTTGTAAAAAACAAGAAAATGAAAAGGAAAGGGAAAAACACAACAAAGTGAGTTTTGTAGCAGCTGTCTTCAATAAAAAAACCAAACAATGAATGGTGACGTGCAGTGAACACAGTGTTTCATTCTTTGACGTAACCTGACTTCCTTGACTTCTGCTTGAGCAGATTATTATCTAGCATCATAATATTAATCCACACTGTATATATCCTCTTTAGGCAGTTGTAGAAGCGATGCAGCTGACACTGTAATGCAAGCCGTGGACACCAGAGGGAAGTAGAGAGTCTGTTGAGCTTTAGGAACCCTACACATATTTTTATATATAAAGTCTCTTTAGCTTCAAATATGGTTGTTATGGCACTTTAGCTTTTTCAGAACAACCAGGACTGTTTGGAAATGAACATGTATTTGATGTGAATTGCCGCATTCAAGATTTATGGCGGATTATTTAACTTAGAATACAGATAGATAGAATTAAGGGTCACCTAGTGTTACAAAATGCATTTCATTAGGAGTGTGAGGGTGTTAAATATGAGAGCTGATCACAGAACAGTTACGCAGCTGCTCAGTGACATCTGTGAGGATTTTAGTGAAACTCACAGCAACTATGAGCTCAAAACGATTTAATAACACAGGCGAGAAGTGATACAGTAAAAGACCAAAGTATCAAACATGAATACAAACTGCTGACAGTTACATAACGACCAGACAACACACGACTGACAGGTATGCATATTATACAACTTCACGTACAGAGTACTTACCTGATATGTGACAGTACGCTGGAGGGAGTTTGTTCCAGTTCGGGACAATGTAAAATAATAATACCTTTATTCATATGGCAACTTACAAAGCACTTTACAACTAATTCAAAATCGACAATAGGCAAACGCTTGTCCAAATGTTCTGATAAAATGCAACGAAAGTACTAAAGCTAACAGTCAAACCAGTAAAAAGCTAAAACAGTGAGTTCTTTAAAGGGACTTTGCAGTGTGTTTGTTTTGTGCTAATTTAATAATTAGCTCCAAATACAATGCTGCTGTGAAGCTGATTTTAATATTACTACGGCACCACAACCGCAGGAGAGCAACTCCTCCTGGACTCCAGTGTGCTGCTACGCTCCCGTCGGTTTCTGTTTGTGTCTCAAAACCCATCTGAGGGTCTGTGGCGGCTGTGTCTGCTGCACTTCCTGCCTTAAATTGTTTTCATTCATATATCTAGGGACAGGAAATACAGGAGCCTAGTGCATTGGGCCGAACTGCAGGTTGTGAGCGTGACGAGACGAAGCTCAGAAGGGACAGATTTGGTTTGACGTGTCCTCGAAAAGAGACAAGAAAGCAGGTGACAGAAATCCAAAAAGCTCCCGTGGCCCATTTGCACTCACTTTTGAGACGGTCCCTAGCTGCGGCTCGCCAGTTTCCTGTCTACTGTCCACTCACACAAGGTAGCAAGCTTCAAAACCTGATCATGCTGCGGAGCATCCATCTAACTTCATCCTACACCACAACTAATGAGAACATATCTCTGAACGTTGGACTTACACCACCTGTCCTCTAAAAGTCTCCTGCTCGCTCTGCGTTTGGTCTCCGGCAGCTGCTGAGGGACACGTCTGGCTGCGTGCTCACCTGCTGCTCTCTGACTGGGTGAGGCTGTGAGAGGCTGCTGACAGCCTCTTCTCTGAGGGCATTCAGAAAGAACATCTGGATGATGAGTTTACTTAGCAACGACTGGCTGGAAGAAGCCAGGATCGGCCACCTTCCAACCACCCAAACTCTGGGGAGCAGTGCCGTCAATGAGCCCCCGACGGGCCCAGCGAAGCTGCCGTGACCCAGCAGGGAGGAGCCCCCGGACTCCTGCAGTACCTCATCCAAGTGCAGTCGGCTGCCCATCCTAACGCGTGCACGACAGAGGAGTCTGCGTGTCTCCCTGTCCAGGCCGAAGCAGGACGTGGCCCAGCAGGGGCTGTGTTTATGCTGATGTGCTCACCGCTTCACCGCAGCTCCTTTGTAGTGATGGCGTTAACAATCGTTTTGAGCCACCTGCCTGCAGCAGCCTCCAGGTCGGCTTGGTGCCGTGCAGCCGTGCTTAGTGCCTTTTTCTCAGAGCAGAGACTATGATTTAGTGAGACTCCAGGGATGTTCATGTAATATTTCATTTTTTTCTGACCTGACGTCGCTGGACAACAGAAGATTGAGGGATTAGGATTAGTAATCCATTGATTCTACACTGACATGCACAGCCAAACCAAATGACTGTCAACAACTAGATGAAATAGTTTCATTGAAACATTTACGTGCTTCATTTCAATTAACCCAACAACACAAGTTTACATGACGTTTCCGGTCCACAAAGATGCGTGGCGGCCTGCGGGACCAGAGGGAACAGCTTGGTGCAGGAGACGCAGCAGAGACGGACTAGTGAGTCGTATGAAATCGTCTGGTTGAGCAAACATTCAGGAGTTATACTTACACCAGCTATGAGCTTATTGTGGTAAAACTGGCAGATAAAGATATCATATCTTTACCCAAAGATACAGAACCGTCAGCCGGACACATGTCCCCGTGCACCCTCCTGCCAGAGCAACACTGAAATACACAGATTAATGAATAAAACAGTAACATTTCGTGTAGTGTCACCCAGCCCGACTGCACACGTGTGAATCAGCGCCGCGGTGACGCCTCCGAGCTGCGTCTGCACGTCCGGCTCCTGGTAGATGTTTCAGGAGCTGTTGTCATGGAGACAAGCTGAGGAACTACCTCTTTTCCATGCCCATCTAAAAACAAGGCGGCTGAGGGAGGGGGGCAGGGAGGCAGGGAGGGGGGGATTCCAGACTACGTAGGACGCTGCCGTTGGCTGCATTTCACAGCGTCACATGTGAGTCACAGATGGCTTCCTCTTCTTCACGCCTGGTCTGTCCGTGTGAAGCAGGAGCACTTCCATCAGACACCGGCAGGAGCTCAGTCAGCGCGGACTCGACTGATCCGACTGATGACAGTTGGTTTACCCGCCTAATGAGGCGTGGAGGGCTGTCCCTGCTAGTCTACACACACCCGAGAGCCCGCCCCCCTCGCCTCCGCATCCTTCTCCTCTGTTTACCTCAGTGTTAATCCTCTTCCCTTTCACATCCCCCCTCCCGCCCTCCTCCCCGCTCGGATGCACGCTCCCTCTCTCGCTCCTCCCCTCTCTCCCCTCAAAGCCAGCAGGCTTCTGTTTGATCCAGCCTGCTCGTTACATGATCTGCTGGAACACAGCGCTCCCTCGCTACTCCATGGCTTTCTGGGTTGTTCTTGTTTTGCAGTGCTGGGAGCACGGAAGGATGCCAGCGCCGCCCTGAACCTGCATCGCCTGACCTTTCCTTCCCCTTCCCCTCCTGTGATCTTAACCTGTCCATCCGTCCGTCTCCCTGACCTCCCCCGTCACCCCCCTGGCTCCTGATTAATGCCGCCGCCCCCTCGACAATGTTACCATGCATTAACTGGCTGCAGCCTTTCCTTGCCTTGATCTCTTCCACCTTGCTCACGCGAGGCCACAACTGTCCGTCGAGCTGTTTGTGTCCAGACCACTACACTGTGGACTGCACCGGCCAAGGTCTGACCAGAGTCCCGGACTCCATCCCTCTGGACGTTCGCCGTCTCCTTCTCTCCAACAACTGGATTCCCTGGATCCCCTCCGACTTCCTGGTCCTCTACAGCGATCTGGTCTACCTGGACCTGAGGAATAACTCCCTCTCCCAGCTGGAGCCAGGGACCCTGAGCACCTCTTCCAGATTAGTCTTCTTGGACCTGGGGAGCAACAACCTGACGGAAATCCCGTCCGGGACATTTGGGGAGTCCAGGAGTCTGATCAAACTGCGACTGGGGAACAACCCCTACCTAAACATGGTGGGCAGGGACGCTTTCCTGGGACTGACTTCTTTGAGGGAGCTGGAGCTGGAGAGGAATGGCCTCACAGAGCTGGACGTCAGCGTCCTGGAATCCCTGCCCTCCCTCCGGATGCTGCGTCTGGAGGGCAACCCCTGGCTCTGCAACTGCCACTTTGCCAAACTATTTGTATGGCTGACGGAGAACCGCCACAAGCTCCCAAAGGGTAAGACATGAGCTGCGTGATGTCATCAGTCATTTCCCTCGGATACATTTACTCTTAACACCTGAGGGAATCAATGAATGAACAAAAACTCATCAACACAAAAACCAAACTTGTTGGTTACGGTCTGAGAGCAGGTCCCCATCTGTGCACTCAGCGGGGCGTTTCCTGCTATCATCAGTGTCAGGACAGAACCAGACGCGGTGGATGAGACAAAGCCACTGAAGGCATTTGTACAGACATCAGTGCAGTTTGTAAATGCAGAGTGAGCCAGATTTAGCTCACTATTAGTGTTTCTCGGAGACTTCTCAAAGACCCAACTTACAAGATAAACGCAGGATTAAACTTCCTGCATTACATAGAAATACATTGAAAAGGGGAATTCTTCCTGGTCGAGGCAAAAAAACAAAAAACTGACACCAAAAAGAGCGAAATGCTCTTATTTTGTCTCTGGACTGAGAAATGAAAAGGTCCATGTTGCAGACCTGAGGCTCGGTCTGCTAGTTAACGAAACGAGTATATGGCCAAATATACCTGCTAATCACATGTCATGTCAGGAAAACGCTGACGTCTCGTGGAAATGCTCCATCTTTAGATTAATAATGCTCACAGTTAACTCTCACTGCACTACCACCCCAACACACGGCGCTGAAACACTATGGAGCTCTCCAAATACTGACACATACTGTTTGCACTAAACCAGATTTTACAAAGTGCTCCTCTGCAAAGCCTCATTGACCCTCTGACAAGTAACCTCTGAGGGGCAAATCCTGTTGGATGTGCAACAGGTTTCCCTTTTCAAACAGTGTGTGCGCAGCCACGTGGCAGAAGCCACACAGGCACAATGTCATGATATGTTGGATATTTTTGGTATTTAAACATAAAGCAACGAGCTGGAAAACGATAAAATCACTTCGACTTATAGCTTTTATTGGAACTTTCAACTGTATCTCAAAGTCAAAGCATCTTGATTGTCCCACAATGGGAAATTCATTTTGCAGACAGCTCCACATAAGACATACAGAACACAGAGACAACACAAACTTCAGCGATGAGCTGGCTGTGCAATAGTTTCAAAAGTGCTAAATGCCATTTCGGTTCTTTACGGCGCAGGGAATACTCATCAGCAGTCGGAGTTTTCTCAGTTGTCGCGACCTTATGTGAACATGGGTCACGTGATGACAGGCGGCCATATGTGGGGGAGATGGTAGCTCCTGTGATGTCGGATGGGATTGTCCTCCTTGATCTTCCTGCCCACTCCTGGATGACAACGTTGACCATTTGGTAACGTTGATGTTGTGACCAGTTTTAGTCCTCAGCTGCACACCTGAGCCACATTTAGAGTTAGAACTTTCAAATGTCTTATATGCTGGTATAAAGTAGCATGATATTTAAATACACAAGTAAAGTACCTGAAAAGTAGTTCAGTAAACATGCTTAGTTACTTTGAACTAACTCTTGAATAGACATACACTATCTGAACACTGACATACAGCACAATAAAGCCTGTTATTAACATAGTGAAGGCGTTACGAGTCAACAATGTACGAGTCAGGATTGATTTTGGTGTCAAGGCTCAATCAGTTTACAGGGAAGTCGACCAACTCCCCCAAAGCGATCTTGTCATGGCGCCTTTTGACTTTTAGGTCACTTAAATAACAGTGACTCACTACAGTACAGCGACAAAGTGTACCAGCGGAAACGAGACGACCCTGTTGGTTTCTAACTGGGCCGTCGTGGTTCTTGAGCTTTAAATAAGAACGAGTGAGAGAATTACACACTCTGCATCGGTCGGGTCAAAGGTCGACGAGCATCCGGCCTTATTCAGCACATCTGATGCCGTGACGCCACAACACTGACAACAGCTACCGGCGTCTAGGCTCCTTCCTCACAGCAAAAAGACTCTATACACAGTGACAGCACACACGCACGCGCGCACGCACACACGCGCACACTCACACACACGCGCACACTCACACACACACTCACACACACGCGCACGCACGCACACACGCACGCACACACACGCACATGCACGCACGCGTGCGCACGCACGCACACTCACACACTCACACACACGCGCGGACACACGCTCACACGCACATGCACGCACACACACGCACACACGCACATGCACACACGCGCACACACACGCGTGCACACGCACGCACACGCACGCACACACACGCACGCACGCACACACGCACACACACGCACGTGCATGTGCTCGTGGTGCCCATATGAATGGATATACATGTGTTTTTGCGTGTGTTCCTGCGTATGTCTTTGTTCACATCTCATCATGAATATATTCCAGCGGCTGTACACATGTACTAACGTCTGCACGTTTGCATTCTGTGTACGACGATGTCCTATTTGCGTCCCCGTGTGTGTGTCTGGCTGCCTCTTGCAGCGCCATGTGACTGGAATATCACCAAGCGATGAGGTCACTGAGTCCCTTTTCATGTGGAAAACCCCTTCTGGTCTTACACTGACTCACAGACACACACATACACACTTGACAATGATGTGTGGTGACTCTTGGGTACAGCAGTGCTACAGAGGATAAAATGGAAGTGCCTCTCTCTACACACTGACACAATGTTTTCAAGGTGTCACTGCCTTGGTACAGAAAATGCTTGGTCTCTATTGGTTCAGTGAAACGATGTTCATTAACCATGGCTTGAGAGATACTGAACCCCAAATTGCTCCCGAGGCTGGCCCTCCGTGTGTGAGGGGTTAGTTCCTCTGTACTGATGGGCAGCCAGCTCCTGCCATCAGTGTGTGAATGGGGTGTGTAGTGTAGAAGCGCTGTGAGTAGCTACTAGAAAGGTACAGTCCATTTACCATTTAAAGCTGGATTTCTATTGGTGCGTCAGGGCATAACAGCCTAGCTAAAAAAAAAAGAGGTGTATCTCTGCTTCTGGAGATTCCAGTTGGGCAAAGCACACGGTTGCCCCAGCGGCTCTGAGAGCTCTATAATGCACACCGTGTGTCAGCTGGTTTGTGCTAAATGAATTGAAATTTAGTTTGGGAATGTGCACCATTAAAGGCCAATATCAAAAAACACGAGTCCTTAAACCTGCATTCGTTTGCTTGGCCACTTGGGCAAAGTTGCAAGCACAACACTGACATTGCATCACCTCAGTGTGTATTGCTAACATGTTAGCAAACAGTTGTCCATTTACACATCCAGCAGACACAAAGCAACACTGGCCGTTTGTTTGAGTCCACCTGGTGAATGCGAGTCCTCTCTCTCTAGCTCTGCTTTGGTCTGTCTGGTTCTGGGGGAAATGGCTGCCCAGCAGGGCTTTATGTTTGGAGCTTTGGCCTTTGGGTTACAGCGATGTGAGTGTGTGACTCTAGTTGTGGCTCAGGCTTTCTGCATTTCAAATGCTTTTGGTATGTTGATTGCAGATTGAGTTGGCCCCTGTCCAGGGTGTACCCCCTCTAAGGTCCGAAGCCACTGGGATAGGCTCCAGTCACCCGCGACCCCCAACGGGAACAAGCGGCAGAAAATGACTGACTGACTGACTGACTGATTGCAGATTGGTTCGGTAATCTGGACATTTGAACGTCATGTACGTGCAGTTTGCTGTCTGCTCCGTACTTCATGGGAACTTAAAGGCAACAGGGAAGAAACACAATGCACAAAGGGTCAAAGGTGGGGGGTGTTGTTGGGGGTCAATAGTGAGGCACAGAAAACACTCCCACAATCATCGAATATCACAAAGTGAAAGAAACTATGTAAGCATGATTCCTTTGGAGTATTTAATGGAGCCATCAGCGGGTGAAATCTCTGCTGAACTACAAGGGAATTCCTTTTCCAACAGAAACAGAAGCATAAATCCAACTTAAGAGTTGAGTAAGTCACATCCAAGTGTCTTTACTGAGTCAACCAACCGAAAAACATGAAAATCTGCATCCTGTATTCATCACACACTTTTTGAACCCTGGACAGATCCAGGCTAGACTTGCTAAGCTAAGCTAGGCTAACCACATCCTGACTCCACCTCTGTCCTGAACACACACACACACGAGACTGATATGCATCGCATCTCACTCTCGGAAAGAACGCAAACAAGCGTATTTCCCAAAATGTGTCACACAGTACGTGACATTGATTAACTTGGGTGGTGAGGTAGGACGCTTCTTCTTCTTGCGGCCAGAAGGTCGCTATCATTTACGCCCCCCCCCCACACACACACACACACACACACACACACCCCGATTATGTATAGACATGTGAGCGCGTCCGCTGTCCGCGTGCTATTCTGCGGCTGTGTGCGTCCGTCCTGGAGATGGATCAACGCTTTGCTGTTGTTTGGAACTTATCCATGTTAATTTTAGGAATCTGTAATTTAGAGCACGCTGTGTGTGTGTGTGTGTGTGTGTGTGTGTGTGTGTGTGTGTGTGTGTGTGTGTGTGTGTGTGTGCGCTACAGAACTGTGTGGGAGAAGAGCAATTACAGCTTAAGCTAATCGTCTAAGCTGTTTTTTCTCTGGCACAGTTGTTAAGGGCAATAAAAATAGATCTAAAAAAGAAATATGCCACAGAAGACTTTGATCCTGTTCATTCAACGGTGAAAGACCGTTAGTTACTCCAGACGTCATATCACCTAATAGTCAGTCAGAAACCGGCTGAATTAGTCACACAAAGCTTATTGGCTGCTTGTCAGCCAGTAGAGGCAGACAGGAAACCTGGGAAGAGAGAGGGCCGTGACATGCAACAAGGGAATCGTAGCGTGGACGTTGCAGCTCCGTGGTGTGCCATGCATTTCTGACGCAGTGCTCTGATTCGTGTTAATGAGCTCTGAGGCAGGCTGTTGATGCCGGCGTGCAGGGCTGTCGGCTGGCTCACAGAAACACTAATGGCCATGTGCAGAGGGCAGGTTGTATTTAAGGGAATGGGCACCATCTTGGAGTATCCAGTTCTTATAATACATGTCGTGCTAACGACCCTCTTCTCTGACTGCCGACTCCTAAAAGCTGATAGGTCCAAATGTTGCTTTCTCTCTCCGCAGGTATGGAGGGGATAGAGTGCTCCCTGCCTCTGGATGGCCGTCGCGTTCCCCTCAGTTTGCTCTCTGAGGACAGCTTCCGAGAGTGCCGTGGAACCCTCACCCTCACTGACTACCTCATCGTCATCTTCTCCGGCATCTCCGTCTCCGTGGCGGCCATCGTGGCCAGCTTCTTCCTCGCCTCCACCGTCCACTGCTTCCAGCGCCTCAGCAAAGGCGGCAAAGGAGACGAGGAGGAAGGGAACGACTGATGGGGGAGGGGAGGGGGGCAATGGATTGAAATGTGTTTCAAACAAAACTCTTGCTCAGAGGTCCTGTTGCTGTCCCGGAGAAAGCTCGAGAAAACATGAGAGCAAGGAGAGATCGGCGGTGGAAAGGCCACACCGAGACAGCTGTGAACGGATCCGAGATCGCACCTGAGCTGTCATGAGACTGTTTGGGGAAACATCGGATAGGCTTGAATCACTGTGAACAGGTGTTGCATCAACTGAATGTAGCAATTTCCACTGCTGCGTACAGTACTGACTGTAGAGACACTGGGACTCATGCTGCGGAAAAGTATCTGCGGGCGTCCTCGTTAGGACAGCGATCGGGTAAATGCATTCTAGTGTCGTAGTAGTCTGGGACTCAAAGATCGCCAACACTGCACATACAGAGGGAGATTCTCCATACTTTATCTAAATAAAATCAAACCAGTCAAAGCAGCTGAGCTTTGCTGGAAAAGTAGTTGTAGAAAATGGCTGATGTTTTCAGCCAGACGCCACCCAGAGCGCAGTGGACTACAAAGACCCGCTTGAATCCGGTTTTCAGGGGTTCAAGACGTCTGCTGAGGGGGTCCACTGGTACAGCTGGTGGATAAGTGCCTTGCTCAACAGCATCTCGGTTGTTGAAGGACCAGTTGTCAGGATTTGAAAATGAGCTTTCTGAAACATTCCTTTACTCGCGTTTTACAACATGTTGTTTTATTTGATTTCAGTACTGCAACAAACGCTCCTTTTTGCACCTAAAGTCTAAACCTGAACCTGGACTGAACTGCAGCTTACGTAAAGGAGTCATCAGCAAGCTCGGGGAGTCCGCTGCAGTGCTGGGTCACAGGTGGTAGCAGACATTCTTGGATTGAACCAACAGTTCCTTCTGCTGGCGCGGACGTTTGATTAGTCCAGAGGCCTGCTGTAACCCACTGAAGCAATGATGTTTCCACTACAGCTAACGGTAGCAGAGGATCTGGGCTTCCCCTCCTCACAGAGCCTTACCCACAGAGCCTACACGCAGCGGTTTGCGTCGCAGTCAAGCCTGCTGAAGGCAACTGCACGTCACACAGTGAGAGTCTAACTTCGGTCCAGTTTACGTACAAGTAACAGAAACACTTCCATTTGCTTTATTACCAGGGTGTTTAGGTCTTATTGGACACAAGGATCGGAGGACAGGCAGGGATTCCAGGGGCTCTGTTGCCTCTAATCTTGATAGACCCAAATAAAGTTTCAACTGCAGGACAAGTTGTGTCCAGAGCTCAAGTTCAGGAAGCTTCTATCTACACGCCTTCTATCCGCCCTCCCTGGCCTAAAAGCAACAAGCCCATGCCCCCTCTCACTGGGTTTTCCAAAGGCTTTCTGGTAGCTTGAGGGGACATGGACACATTTCTAAATTATGATACTTTTTCTGACAATTGAGGTTATTATTTTGGAACCTGGCTGCAGGGATTTGCTCCCACTCAGACACCGTTAGCCATTAGTGATGCTGGGAGATCAGGTACGGCTCCAGTTCACCCCAAAGGTGTTAACGTAGCATTAACATTCAGTGACACTAAGGGGCCCGAACCAGGAGACCCAGACCAAAAATGAAGTGTGTGGGCAGGGGCGTCAGGAAGCCTCAGGCCATTCCTTTTGAGCCATTTGAGCCACATAGATATAAAATGTATAGAACCCAAATTCTCCTCCACATTATTGCGTTGTTTCCTGTCAAATCATATTTGATCAAATGTTCTGCAGTTCACCGGATCGTAGCGCACTGAAGGTACACAGAAGAAGCATTAATCATAAATTAGGTATCACTAACTAATGCTACAAATACACAAGTTCAATTATACCGGAGCCGCCTGGTTATTGTGTCACTATATGTAAAGAAATACCACAAAGAGGTGGTCTAACGTGCGTTGGTTGGAGCAGAGCAGCCTCCACCGTGGCCAAAAGCTGAAGCCAGCGGTGCCTTAACATGACTAAAAGTCGCCTATGTGTTGACTTCAACAAATCTCCTGGGAATCCAGAACTGAAAATCATCTTTTCATAAAAGTCAGTTGGTTTTTTTTCTATTAGAGTTTGTGCTCTCAGTCAGGAGCAGCTGACACTGAGGACGCTGAGGACACGTCCTCAAGCAATTTGGGGTTTTAGCCACTTACATTGTAGACTTAAAAACTGGTGAGTATCTTTCAGGCTGACTCCAGTGTTTCGGGATTTTTCCAACAGAACTGGGTTCCTGTCAGTGTGGAGGAAACTTTGAAACTGCATGGAAATGTTAATTTTACAATATCCCAGGACGTTGCAATGGAGAGAATCTGGCACTAATTATAGAGCAAGCAGAGACAAAGTTCTGAGACAGGAGACACATTAGTTAACCTTTTAACAGTTTATGGACATGTCTCCGTGGGTGTCATAATTTTTTTCTCTTGGTGAAACCTTTTAGTTTCAATCTGATGTCATGGAACCTCAGACTGCAGCCCCCTCTGAGGTCTGCGCATCATCAGCCGTCCACACTTCCCCTCAGAGTATGTACATGTGTTGTTCTTTCTCACTGCTAACCGACACCGTCTTCCCCCTCGAAGGATACGGGCACACGACCCCCCCATCAACAGAGCAATGATCTCAGAGCAGTTGGGACTCTATAAGTATCAGTGCCGGGCCGTACCTTTACGAATGGCTCTGTCAGACCCACTACGAGGGGCTTGGGCGCCACCTAGATTTGTAATCTCCAATTTGAAAGGGCTTTATTGATTAATGAGGCTGAACGGAGTAATAAAGATATTCTGCTTTGAAACGTGACTGTCGTGAGTTCGTTTAGTCCGACTGATAAAAGTATCTGCTCAGCGGCTGCGAGTCAAACACTGAGTCTCCGGGCAGAACCAGACACACACACACAAATACTAAATCTGGCTTCCTCGCCGGCTTTCAGCTGAGTCTTTGTGTTTCGCCTTTATTCGTCCAGGTTTTCATTTAGATTTAGGACTTTTACTGACTCAGGATCATTAGTACAAACATGCAGTACAATAGTGACAAAACACTGGCACCCAGAA
The DNA here is from genome assembly GCA_011952105.1 of Coreoperca whiteheadi. Lineage (NCBI taxonomy): Eukaryota > Metazoa > Chordata > Actinopteri > Centrarchiformes > Sinipercidae > Coreoperca > Coreoperca whiteheadi. The sequence continues at coordinate 313,889 of CM022479.1, forward strand.
GGAATGAAGAGCAGCATGGTGAATGTAAGACCCCGGCATGGCTGCTCTCAGTGCAGTACTGATATATTAGATGATGTATCTGCTTTGCAGATACGGTCGGTCTGCACAGCAGAATGTTCCCTTTACTTAGCTGCTAACATTAGAGTCACGTCGTACTGAAACCCACGTTTTGCTGTGAATGAAGCTTCAGCTACGATTGAATCAGGCCATGTTAAATGATCCTGACCTGCAATGTTACAGCTTGATAAGTCAGCCGGTGAGTGCGAAAAGCATTTTTAGACGAAATATCGTTAGTGTTGGACAGCGTTAGTGTCCCAGCATTGTTTCCATCATTCGCTGTTTGTGGAGCAGCTCTGAGATCAGTCTCTACATTACATCGCCACCACAAGCTGTCTGCTTCAGCGCCAAAGCTGCACAAACACAAAGAAAATGAACATAGGAAGTCTGGCGTGAGTGTGGAGTTCTTACGTGATGTTGTCTAAAGAAACGTTTAATGGTTCCGTTCAGAAATCGGTGAATTAACTGTTGGCTGTTAATGAATCTGATTCCCTGCAGATGTTTTACACTAAAGGTCGACCGTGACAGGAGAGGGAAGCTGTGCCCTCTGAACTGCTGGTGGACGTATTATAAAACATATACAGTATAAATCCGTTGCAATGTTAATCCTCTCTGCACACGGACCCGTTTAGGGAAAGGACTTGACACAGATAGTTTTTCTTTATGTTAGCGTGCAAACAGCAAATGTCTGAGGCCGAACAGCAGAGCGATGTGTGCTGCCGAGGGAACCTGTAGCCTGTGGAAACAGCGCTCAGACAAAGCTGATGGTAAAACTAGAAACTAAATGTCAGACTGAGGAGCACCCTCCGGTGCACAGCACAGGAGCACAGTGTGAGCGCAGGGGAGCCGAAGCAGCTTCATCCTCACTCCAGCTGGAAGCATGTGATGGCGGGAGCATGTGCAGGAAATGAGGATTTCCCCTCCATCCCATTCAGTCTTATCGTCACCATGGTTACATGTACCAAGGAGGAGCCGTCTCAGACACAGACACTTTTTGTTTGTCCGAGGGCCGTGTAGAGGATACTTTGACACGATCAGAATCCAGACAGTGAAATGGTAAATGAAGCGCTCGACATAGTGAACCGTGACTTTGGACTCAGACGCCTTCTGCAGGTTGGATGCTGAGTCACTGAGGCTGAGCTGTCTCTCTGTCACCCCAACCAATTTAACAGCTCAGGGGACGGCTCTTAGCAGGAGAAAACAGCATTCTACTTATGAGCATTTGATGTCATTAGCAATGGTGCTGTGTTCCTGTATATACACACACACACACATATATATATATATATATATAGAGAGAGAGAGAGCTGCTTTAGCTAAACTGTTAGAGTCAATATTTAGTGTAAGTACCTCACTGTCTGCAGATCCATGGCAAACATCCGACTATAGGAGATGAGACTCAGCAGTGTAGCGTAAAAAGTACATTTCAAGGGCAGACGGCACAAAGTGCTTCACAGTGAAAGTCAACAGAGAGTAAGAGACATGAAGAGCAGACATCACGCTACAGCATACAAAGAATGAAGATGGACTAAGACACTAAAACTAAACAAAGAGCTGCTAGGCCAGTGTAAAGAAATGTAAACGTGAGACCTTTTGGAGGACTACTTACTGTAACCTAATGTCATTTGATCCACTGAGTAATCAACAGTAGCGCTGGAGGCTGTGGGATTGTCACATTTATCACAGAGAGACAGTCCTGAGGATGAACACGTGCTGGACCATGAGAGAACCAGGATAAGGCGGGAAGGGGGGCGGCACGGCTGTTGTTTTCAGGAACGTCGCTCCGATGTCCTCAACTCGCTTTGAGGGCTTCCCTGTGCGGTCGCTACTGTGACTGACTGTAAACTGGGAAAGTAAATAAAGCATTTGATCCAGGTGACTCATTACTCTACTCACCATGTGTGCTGCAGTGTTGTAGGATGCGTGTCTTGCCGTTGTGGAAAGGCTGTGTATATATATATAAACCTGCCTTTCCTAAAGAAGAACACACACGACGTGGTGCTTAAGTCTTCACACTGCCCAGTGAGGACGCTGTGGCGTCCTCCGGCCTTTGTGTCCTTTGCTCTCTCGGCGTTCTAGTGCAGAGGCACATCAGCCACAGACAGCATCAGTCTTGACCTGCTTTCCTCGTCTCGTTTGTCTCGGCTGTGGTCCCTGCGGCCCCGGGCCCCGACTGTCCCCACCACAGGTGGCGGACCAGCCTGCACGCGTCCTGAAGAACCTGAACATGGCTGCTGGATGGGACATGAGACCAGATCGAGGGGCAGTGGTGTAGTCCAGCAGGAGCAAGGTTTCTACCAGGTACCAGGTTTAAGTTGGGTTTTTTCTTTTTGCTTAAAGAGGGGTACTTTTTCTCTTTTTCATCACCCCACATTTGGATTATTTCAGGTTACTATCCATCTACTTGTGTTTCTTAAAAAAGCTTTATGAGCTCGGTGCAACTTGAAACGTAGCGGCTGTAAATGAATGTCTGATGGTGGATGTGTGAGGAGGAACAGATGGCCCCCCCTTCCACTGTGGGCCTGGCCTGGATTACGTGGGGAGGTGACATAAGAGCCAGCCAATGGGCTCGGGGTTTATAAGTGTCATCAGTGGTGTAGTGAAGCTTTTACATCTGCCAGGACTGATGGGGGCTGGGCCCGTGATTATACGTGCGGCTTTGAAATCACTGTTTCCTCAGCGGTTAGTACTGCAGTGATGGATTTGTGGCAGCAGACAGAACAGTACCATACTGCCAGTACTTTACAGAGCCACCATAAATGAACATTCATTTTTGTCTAGAATCATTGGAGAGCCCACTGAGAGCTGTTTCTTTGTTTTTGTCATGACAGAAATCCTACAGCTGGGCTCAATAACTACTGTTCACAGCGTGTGGATACATCCTGAGGGCCACGTTACTCACCAAACTCAAACTTCACCAACTACACCCTTTTTATCAAGTGGTTTTTATTGGCTTTCCTTTTTCCTTTTAGTGCCGTAGGAGACATCGTGGGACCCCTGAGGGTTCCCCTAGTGCCCCCTGCAGGTCAAAGAGTTTACTCATCCAGTAAAACATCTCATTCAGGGACTTGTACGACTTTCACGGTCCCCAGATGATGCAAGCCGATGACTCTGGTGATCCAATGACCTTTTCTCTAGCGCCACCACGAGGTGGACGTGTGTGGTTCATGTTCCCCTCAGGATGAACTGTAATCACTTGGCTGATCCTCTGACCACTCAAACGGCTTCTGCGAGCACTGCTGTGATGAAACCGACCTGTTCCCCTCGTTTCCCCGGCTGACACTCAGGTGGGAGCAGCAGCTCTGAGCCTGCGGTCCTCCGGCCCACCTGCCGTCCTCCGGCCCACCTGCGGTCCTGGGTGATGGACGGTCAGATTATTTGGCAGATTGCCTGAAACGTGCATTCCCGATTTGCACCCGGGTGAGAATAAATTAGAGGTCTGTGAATAAATCAGACCTGTTCTCCTATTTAGTTAGAAACAACGAAATATTGATGAGTGAGGCCCGGTGATGTTTCAGAACCTGTGGAGCTGGAGATTAAAGACTTTGGGTGAATAGTATTGTCTTTTCCTTTTTGCTGGATCTACATAAGCAGCTTTCTGTACTTGTGAGTCACCATTCTGGTATTTTGGACGTTATTTTCACATCTCAGGTATCATCTCAGCGCAACAGCGCCGCACCTGCGGCGGAAACGACACCTGCCGGAGGGGCTCGTGTTGTGTTCGCGGTCTCTTTGTTTTGTCCGTTTCTGGTCGTGTCCAAGAGTTAGATCATTCTCACTCTTCGCAACAGCTTCCACCTAACGATAAACGCCTCACTGCTATCCGCGAGAGAAAAGGTAAAATACTACGCAACCCGAGTTTTGTTCATATCAGCAGCACATTACATTACAGTGTTTTCGGCTGGGACAGTTCTCTGTACCCGTGCGGCTTCCAGAGGGTCAGAGTTAACGGCAGAACATTTAAATCCGCAGTTTAAAGCAACAGCACCCGTTTGTCCCGGGTCGTGTGAACCCAACACGAGAGGAAGGAGGTTTGTTTTGGTCACGTGACAGGAAGTTCATCGCCAGTAGGAAGTGTGTTTATTTGCGGTGCGGCGCCCCGCAGCCCCGCGGTGTTGACCTACAACATTCGGCTCTGTGTTCCGGGAGGACTCTCTGGGTTTTCCGTGAGAACGGACGCGCTTAGTGTCGCCTGCGGGTCCGAATCGCCGCCAGCTGTCTGCCTGTGGCGGCCGGGACTCGACCTTCGCGTGCTAGCTGGAGCTAAGCGGCTAGCTGCGGTCCCGGCGTCGTGCTGTCTGGGAGCTGTTCGTTTTCATTTTCGCTTCGTCCCAGTCCAAGTTAGCTGCCGTCGAAGCAGTGTGCGGTCAGTGTGCCGCTAACGTTACCTGGCCCCCCTTCGCGGGGCCGTGACCGCCCGCGGGCAGCGGCTTCAGGCTGGCGGCGACATGGACTCCGCGGAGCCGGATCGATAAGTCCTGAAGAGCTGCAACCGTCGTGCTTGGCGGTGAGTCAGAGCAGCTCCTGGCGGCTGTCTAAAACCAGTTTAGAGATAACGTCAAGGTTCGTTAGCATAGCGTGGCCGTGTTGGAGGCTGTGACGCAGGACGGGAAGAACGTCACGTAAAGGTGAAGCTGAAGGTGGGGAGTGGAAGCCGGAGGTCTTATTACCGTATTTCTCGTAAGGCAAGACATCAGCTCTAACATTTCAGCAAACGTCCCTGACAAAGTGTTGTTTCTTTAAACGCTAGATTTTAGAATGGAATCTGGCGAAGCCCTTAACAGGAGGACAGGATGAATTATTTACTGAGGACAGAGTGTTGATCACCTGGTGAAGCCAGTGTACGCCAGCTGCTGAATGAAAGGAGTGTCCTGTGTTCATCAGACGCTGAACCCTGCAGTACCTCATCGTCCCTGAGCCGGCAGGATGTTGGAGGGCCTTGTTGCCTGGGTGCTGAACACATACCTGGGGAAATACGTCAGCAACCTGAACACAGATCAGCTGTCCATCGCCCTGCTGAAAGGTAATCGCACACGCATCTGATTTCCTGGTCACTTCCACAGATTCTGTGACAAGTGTCCGCTCCTCTGTGTGAAACTCAGCTGACGTGTTCGCTAAGTGACACAGGTTCATGTGGAAGCTCTGAACGGTGTTGCATCGCAGTGAGAGAAGTAAATGAACGTGTCCGATGGGCTCCACTACGTGCTGTTCCTTGAGCTTCAGCAGTAGTGCCTTCGTGTAAACTTGTGTCCTGGGGTGGCGTGAGACGCAGATACCACCAGGAACTGACACATGGCACTAAAACAAGTGGACAGCGCTGTCAGCGCCAGCGAAACGGTTTATAAGCTGCTGCCAGTATCGGCATATCGAAAACCAGCAGTGGCCAACCGGTCAGAATCGACAGCAGGGCAAGAGTGGCATGCAATCAGCCTGTGTTTCTGTGTCCACTTTATTGGGAACACCGAGCTAGAACTAAGTGCGTCTAATGCAGCAGCTCTGTAATAAATCCGACTCCGTGATAGTGTTCAGCAGGTGTTCCTATCAAAGTGACTGTGTGCGTTATTGTAGGAACATGTACGAGCAGTGGTGTGGTCCTTTACGTCGAACAAACTGTTCTAACCAATTTGGACCCGTCGTCTAGTTGAAAATTGTGACAGTGAGTTTGTGTGTTTCCTGTGGCCCCTCAGGTGCAGTGGAGCTGGAGAACCTCCCTCTGAGGAAAGATGCCCTCCGAGAGTTTGACCTGCCGTTTGAAGTCAAAGCAGGTGAGACCCGCGTGCAATCAGGGGCTCTCGGTAACCCTCTCTGAGGGCCGAGTGCTGTGCAGGAGCTTCGGTTACCGTGATTTGGGCTTGTTGTTCTGGAAGCAGAAGGATCTCAGCGACGAACTACAACTCCACCAGTCTGAAATAACATCTGACCGTGAGCGGGGCCATGATAACCGTGGTCAGTACGGCTGAAGGGGAAGGAGTCTGAGGGAGGTGCTTTTGAAGGGAAAGTTTGATCTGCTGAGAAACGTCAGTGCTGGAGACGGAGAGCAGCCTTACGTCGGACTCCTTCAGTCGTATTTACGCATGAATGTTCTTTTGAAATTGTCCTTAAAGCTGCACTTGTTTTGTTTTTTTGGCTACTTGGGGGTGGAAGAGCTCTACAACAAGAACATACACATCAGAACTGAAGTTTCTCTGCAGAAGCGTCACCTCTCCTCTTATTACTACTCTGCATGTAGTCCGAGTGATATCTGCGCAAAGCGTTTGATGCCAGTCGACTTTTCTTCAGCCTCAGCCGCTGCAGTGTGTGATCCGTGCATCATGTTGTCTTTCGCCAGGCTTCATTGGAAAGATTACCCTGCAGATCCCTTTCTACCGGCCTCACAGCGACCCCTGGGTCATCTCCATGTCCCAGCTCAACCTGATCATCGGCCCCGCCCAGCTGCAGGAGTACGATGGAGAGAAGGAGCGAGAGGAGGAGAGTGAGCGCAAAAAACGCCTCCTCAAGGCCCTCGAGGACAAGTTCAAAGTAGGTGGATCGACGCTACAGATTGGGTATCCCACCAATGGGAAGGCTTCATGTTGCCGCTCGCTAATGAGCAGCGCAGCCTCACAGGGGCACGGGAGCAGCTGCAGGCTGGTGCTCATGTGAGCAGCACATCTGCATGTTACTTCTTCAGCTGGTGCTCTCACAATGACTGTAAATCTGAGACGCAGAGAGGGCTAATCCCCGCACAGGAGAATGTATCTGAATGGAATCACGTAGCTCGGCCTCCTTCACGTTTTGTATCGTGTCCAACTTATATTCTTCTCCACTAACCTGCGCTCTTATCTTCAGAGTTCTCTGTTGCGTTTGGCAGTGTGTGTGTGATGGTTTGTGTTTGGCTCCTGCAGAGTGAGTGCGAACAGAGAGGAGAGTCTTACTGGTACTCTGCCACTGCCTCCGTGGTCACCCGGATTGTGGAAAACATCGAGGTAAGACACCCAGCATTAGAAACGGGAACTGAACATTATATGTAAATGTTCTGTGCATGAAGGAGGCCTTCTTGCAGAGCTGTCACATTAGACTTAGTTTGACTTGTAAGGCCGTTTGTTCTTCCACCGAGGTCATTCATTAAGCAAAATGAACCAATAAATAACCTAGAAAATAAATCCGACTGAGCCCTGAGTTTCTGGTTTGTGTGTAGCTGAAGATCCAAGATGTGCATCTCAGGTTTGAGGATGACTTCTCCAACCCAGAGAAACCCTTTTCCTTTGGGGTTTGCATCAACAACGTTTCTGCTCAGAACCCCTCCAAAGAGTCGGTACGTGGTGTTTATACTAATTATCATTCAGGCTTTTAGTGGATGAGGAGAGCTTAAAGATTAGAGGTCTTCATGAGAACAGCTGTTGCAGGATGTTCATCTTTTAACCCAGAATATTCCTCTCAATTTTACACTAGTACCTGTTTGTACGTGGCATGACCTCACGCAGTAATGCAGAAGCACATTGCATTCACCAGCGTAATAGCTGCTAACCCATATTTATGGCATCCGTGTGTGGTAATGAGGATGGAAAGGTGATTCAGGACTACCACGGGTCTTTGCTTTTCAGGTTAACGGGGATTTCCTTTGTCTTTGCAGGTCCAGAAGCTCCTCCGACAAAAGCAGCTGGAGATAGAAGACTTCAGCGTCTACTGGGATACCGAGTGTGACATGCTGGGGAAGCTGCCTGCAAATCAGATCCAGGTCAGACCCCGGACACCTCCAACAGTTGGCAGCCAGCTGCCTCCCTGGACACCGAGCGCTAGAGCTTAGTTCACCCTGAGTTTCCCATGTCACTTTTCCTTCAGACTTTTATCCTGAGCCGCAGAATCACCAGCATGCAGACACTCCTGCTGAGGGTGGGGGGGGTTTGTTGTTTGTACTTAGGGTGAGATGTGACTGGTTGTTGCACTGCCAGGTTACCCATTAATTTAACCCACCTGATGTTAAACATTATGAAAGAGTCATGATCAGTCAGTATATTTTAATTGAATGCCTAACTCTTTTTTTTTTTTTTTTAAAGTAATGAATCTATACAAAGCACAAAATACAAGCTGCCTGCACTGCAAGCCCTGTGGAAGCTGCCAATTAGAAAGTCTGTTGAATGATGTCATGCGACGTCGCCAAACCAGATTAGATGTAACTGCGTCGTCTAGTCCGATTCGCTCCGGCTGAAGGGATAAGGTTCCACGTGCGTAGTCTGATTGTGCTGTAACTGTACAGGAGGCGATGACCCAGTGCATGCAGAGCCGTGAGCATCAGTACATCTTTGAACCCGTGTGTGCCTCCGTGTTGCTCCGAAGAAACGCCTCCAAGGAGCCTCTGAGGTCCCGAAACACCCCACGGATTGAAGGCCAGGTTCAGCTGGAGCCCATGTCCTTACGCCTGTCACAGGTCTGTGTGAACACCTGACGCACTGCCTGACCTACAGTGGCAGTTCCATTAACACGTCTCTGTTTGAAGACAGCATGCTGAAGTCCTCCGAGGTCAAAAGAAACGACGAATGATCTTTTCGATCTGTCAACATAGAGCCATTTAAAGTTTGCTTTAAATACTTTAAATCGTTTTAGTATGTTTGTTTAGCCTTTGTTTGTATGTGCTGGACATGAACAAATAGATAAAAGAGAACGTAAGGACAAATAAAACGAGATAGGACAAGGTCCCGTCTCAGCGTTGCACATTAACTAAAAGGCCTTTCCATCAGTTTGACTGTGCGGTTGTGTACAGCTCTTTACATCCCTGTAAAGCGCCGCCTGTGTTTTATCTGGCAGATGATTAGCATAGTGACGGGAGCATGCAGACCAAGCACTGACCGACTGACTGCGTGTGTTGTCTCTTAGGTCCAGTACCAGCAGATCATGGCGTTCCTTAAAGAGCTGGACCGCCGGGAGCGAGAGATGCTTTACCGAAAGTGGAGACCCAAAGGCCCCATCTCTGGGAAGTAAGTGTTTCAGCCTCAAGTGCACGCCACGTGTCACTCCACTACGCACGTTGTTTGTGTAATAAACCTCCGAATCCCTGAGTCAGACTTGTAACATTGATTTTCCCTGCAGCTGCCGGCAGTGGTGGATGTTTGCCATCCAGGCCAACCTGAGTGAAATCAGGGAGCAGCGGCGGCGAGGCAGCTGGGGCTTTGCCCTGCAGCGGGCACGAGACGCCCAGACCTACACCAGCCTCTACTTCAGAAGGCTCAAGGGAGTCCCACTGAGCGCTCAGGAAGAGGTGCTACGCTGTGACACAGACATGATCGATCAACAAACATGAAATGCATTGCTAATAATATAATTCTGAAGCTGTCCGACACAAGCGGCTCTGACGAAGCACGCTGGCAGCTTAAAGGTTACCACAGTAACCCCGTTATCCGCCTTTACTCCCTCATGTTTCCAAAATGTCTGTAGTGCATTACAACCGCACGAATACGCACCCAGTTACACGATTTTCTTCAGTGTTTTTTCCGCATGCTGTGCAGCACTACCTGAGGTGACTGACTTTGGAACGCACGTCGCTCGACTGGTGACGGTGTTTGTCGTTGTCTCCTAGAGTGAGCTGGAGCGAGTGGAGGAGCAGCAGACGTTAGAGGAGCTGCAGAGTCTCCAAGAAATTGTCCACGACTGGTTTCGAAAGCAGGGGGAGATCGCCGAGGTAAGCCCCGATGATCCACACTGGTGGTGCATGGAGTGAAAAATCCCATCTCTGTGGGAAGAGAAATGCCCTTCTGCCTCAGGTTCAATGGCACTTTCAGATGCCTCCTCCCACCGATTCTGCTAAATGTGTCTTTCTTATAGTTTCAGCCTGTCTTCTTCCTCTGCCTCCTCTTCCAGAATGTGCGAGAGCCCAGCAGTGACCCCCAGCCCTGCTCACCCCCCACATCCATCCCCAAGAGCGGGAGCTCGGGGATGATCCAATACCTGCAGTCTTGGTTCCCGGGCTGGGGAGGCTGGTATGGAGAGTCCCAGGACCCGGACAGGCCTGAAGAGCTCCTGCCAAGTCCGTCCTCCTGGGATATTCTAGGTGAGAGACTCACTGCCGAAGATTGGTTTTGTTTGAAGTAAATATTCTGTTACATCAGATTATTCTTGAACCTGGTGGAATAAGTCCAAGCCGCTGTGTAGTAAGTTAGATTTTTGTGTTCTGTATATTAGTGTAGTGTCAGTCAAAGAAAGCGTATAATATCTGCTGACGCTGATGATGTAATGCCGCTCCAGCAGAGACAGAGGACCTGTTCGACCCGTTGGAGGACTCTCACACTCTGAACACGTTCACCAGGCGAGACCACCTGTTTGCCCGGCTGGAGTTCTTACTGGAGAGGGGCGGAGTCACGCTCTTCCACCAGGACAGGAGGGGGGACGCGCTGCACGAGAGCGGGGTCATCCAGTTGGAGTTCTCAGGTACACGGAAGCAGCGTTTGGACCAGCGGGTTTGTTTGGGTTGAGAGTGTAATCCTTCGCAATGGTGAAGTGTCATCAGTCAGTGGTGTTGGACGTTGCTGGTGCAAAGACAGTTAGTTAGGGGTGTGTGATATGGATGAAACCTTTTATAATTTTGTATCACCATACCAATAAACATCAGTTGAGAAACTGTGTACAGGTAAACTAACCAGACAGAAATGTCTGTTGTGGACCAATCCGCTCAGTTTAATACTTCACAAAGCATGGGTCTTCATCAAATTGATGCAGAAATCCTGTAAATCCAGCATTTCCGTGTGACCCTCCTGTTCTAATACAACCAGAGATGCCTAAAGGACAATAAATAACCTTGGTACGCCTGTTCAGGATAATCTTGACGGATGACAGATTTTTGTCTTCTTGCTATATCTATGTCGTCGTTCTTGTCAAACTTCGTCTGACGCCAACTATTTTGATAACCTTTTATCGAGGTGAAATGTCAGCCGTTCTCAGGTTCCAGCTTTTCAAATGTGAGGATTTGCTGCTTTTTCTGTTTTCTGTCGCAGTGAACTGAACACCTTTGGGGTTTGAACTGTTGGCCGGACAAAATAAGACATCGATGGACATTTGTTTTCTATTTTCTGACAGTTTATTTAGAATCAATTAATTGTAAAGACAATCAACAGATTAATCGATTATGAAACTAATTGTTGGTTGCAGCCCAAGAGATTTTACAGGTGAAAAACAAATGAAGGGCTAGAGTCGTATGTCCTCGTCAGCTCTCCTCTCTTGTTCAAGGTGTGTTTGTCTCATGGACAGACAACAGGACATACAGTACCGCTGGCTTCCTTTAACTCACCGTCTCCATGTTTCCACAGGGGTGAAGGTGAGTGTGGAGTCTCTCCCTCGCTCGGAGTCCTCCCTGCTGTCTGTGAAGCTGGGTGGTTTGTTCCTGAGAGACTTGACTACTCAGGGCACCATCTTCCCTGTCCTGGTGTCTCCCAAAACGGTGAGCGGTGATGGACAGAGGTGGCCAGGGGGCTCATAATCTCTGCTCCTCAAGTACACGATATTTCTATTATTTTCCACTGTGTGTTGTATCACGCTTCTCATGTCTCGAACCTCTGTCACTTGTCGTAGGACAAAGTTGTTGTTGCCATTAACCAGCCGTCTGGCCAGTCCAGCAGTACCTCTGGTAAGAATTCATGTAATAATATTTCATTAAATAACACTTTCTCTGACCCTGTGGCTACCTCCGATATGTTCAGTTCGCATGTGTACTAATCTGTTTTTTTGTGGGCCATGATATAATCGAGTATAAACATTCCAGAGCAGTTTTTCTTAGTTTCGTAATCGCTATGTGTCTGTCCTGCCAGTGGCGGTGACGATATGGGCAGTTTACTCAACATGAAACGGCTTCTTTATTCATGTGCTTGTGGTTCCTGACTTTTCTCATCTATAGATATTTTTCATTTATAACAGTTCCCAACGCTATTTTTATTTTATGCACTACACCTCACTGTAGTGTAAACCGGACAGAGGCCCAGGTACACTACGGTCCAGAACCCCTGCAGAGCCGTGAGACAAGCCGTGGAAAGGGTTCGAGCGTGCCATGATGTCATCCTGTGTTGCTCTGTGTGTAATGACACAGCAAAAAAAAAAAAAAAAAAGTAATGGTGCAATGACGATGCCAGCCTCTAGAGGGCGCTCACATGGCTTTTGACTCTTAGTCGTGTTTCTAAATACCCGCTCAGCATCTCTGTAGCGTCTGGATGTGGGAATATTAAGATTTGGGAGGCAGTATGAATAGCAACGCACCACGCACCACACTCCCACCAGCTTTCACTTAGTCCCTGAATAGAAACCTTTGTGTTTGGCTTGTCAGGATGCAGCGCAGAGAGCTCGTCATCACCGGTGTTTGAGATGATTTATGAGCGTAACCCTGTGAGGTGTAAGTTTGAGAGAAGATTGGAAGTGAACACTAGTCCACTGAACATCATCTACAACCCACAAGCAATCAAGAAAGTGACAGAGTTCTTCTATAAAGGCAGAGTTCATACCTCAGGTAAGTACTGAACCTTGCTGCCCTCTTTGTTACAAAAATGTGCACCATGACTGGTGTAACTTCATTCATTTCAATTTGTAGGCAGACAACAGAGTTGTCAACAGAGAAAATTACAGTTACGAGCAGAAACGTTTACAGTTTTTAAACATGCACTTTCTTTTTTTTTATATGCTTCTACCAACTGCATCAGTGCTGCTATTAAAAGTCTGGAACTGAAGAACGGTTTTCTTTTGGGCCCCGACGCTGCGACATTGCTGTTCTTTTTACCTTAAAGTGAGACTGCAATGTGATCAGTGTCATCTGCCGCGCCGAATCAGACAGATCCTGACGCTTCACGTCTTATGATCAACTTAATTAGATGGTAGTCTAAACACTTCCATACATGGCCTTTCCTGAGTGAATTAGCGGTTCTGCTCAGACCCAGATAAACCTGTAAAACCTTTTTATTTAATAGAATATCAAAGCCTCACTAAATGTGATAAAACAATTAACACATATTAATAATAAATACATCAGTTTTTTTGAACAGTCTCCTCTCTGATTATAGAAGTCCATAAAATCTTTCACCAGCACTTCAAAGAAACATCATCATCTCACTGAAGTTATTTCTAGTATAATATCTCATTTACTTCTGATACTTTTGAATACCAGCAGATTATTGTATTTTAAACATATTTCTTTGATACCCAGGTTTTGGCTATCAGTCAGAGCTGGAGCTGAGAGTGGCAGAGGCTGCCAGGAGGCAGTACAACAAGCTGAAGATGCAGACCAAGGCAGAGATCCGACAAACCATTGATCAGCTGCTCGTGGGAGAGTTTATTGTAAGAGAGATTCACTGGTTGGTGACTTGAATTTGGCAGTTCAATAATTTCTAAATACCGCTGATGTGTTTGCCTCGTAGGAAAACAGTAAGCGTTGGACCATGAAGTTGGACATCTGTGCACCCCAGGTGATTTTCCCTGATGACTTCCAGTCAGGGGACCCGATGCTAGTTGTTGTTGATTTAGGTCGAATTCTCCTTACAAACTCTCAAGGTAAAACAGTCAACCATTTTACCAAAAATAAAAAGGGTATAGCCAAATATCTTCATTATTTTGCCTAATGAGGTTTTCTAACTCACTCACTCACTTCTATTGTTATTCAATTTCTTTGAAGATGACACTAAGGCCAGCTCAAAAGCCACTCAACCTGAAAGGGAAGACATGAGTGATGATGAGTTCCAGACACCTCTTGCCACCCCCCCTGAGTCTCCACCACCTGAACTAGACATGCCTTTGAAAGAACAGTTCAAAAGCACTGAACTCCCCAGTCTCAGATTCCCTGAAAGTACACAGGCATACAGCAGAAAGCTTTACGAAAAATACTCCTTGTCCTTTAAGGACCTGCAGATAATGGTTGGTCGCTGTAAGGACAACTGGAAACATCTTCAAGAGAGTGAGGTAGGGCCTACTCACGTGGTGGAGAAGTTTAATGTGCTGCTGCAGCTTGAGCAGAGACTGCGCTACACATCAGACCCCCAGCTCCCTGGGGCCGTGCTGTCAGGGACCCTACCGGACCTCAAGGTCCATATCAACCTTGAGAAGATGACCGCCCTTAGGAGTTGTCTGGCTAGGCTAAGTTCATGTGAAGGGGACAAAAGCCAAGAGAGAGGCCCAAATATAAGGTCTCCTGACCCTCTTACCCTCCGCCATGACAAGATCTTCCAGAGGGAGGACAGCTCCTGGAAGCTGCAAGGTTCAGCCAAGAACCTGACCCAGAGCGTGATGACTTTAGAGCAGCACACACGGGAAGTCCTGGTGGAATCCCGCCTACTATTAGCTGAATTCAACATTAACTATATGCAGCTTGGTGTAGAGAGCGATGGCCGTTACATATCTGTTCTCAAGGTATTTGGCACAAATGCTAATTTTGTCAAGCGGCCTTACGACGCTGAAGTCTCTCTGACAGTCCATGGTCTCCTGCTGGTGGACACCTTACAGACCTATGGCTCAGACTTTGACCTCCTTGTGGCTTCTCATAAGCATCTCAGTTTTGACATACCGACGGGCAGCCTCCGAGAGAGCCAGCCTTCGTCTCCCGTGTCACCTGATGGCAGGTCTCCCCAGCATCAGGGCCACAATACTGAGTCATCCTCTGGTATAACCATGGATAGACTGTCCCCCTTCAGTTCCTTTCTCAAAGACCAGGAAGCCCTGATTAAGCTTGAGTACCAGTTTGTGAGCTCAGACTGCCCCTCCATGAACCTGGACAGCTCCCTTCAGGTGACAAGCATGCAGGTCAATAACTTGGACATCATACTCAACCCTGAGACCATGGTGGAGCTACTTAAGTTCCTCCAGAAGTCTTTCCCCAAAGAAGAAAGCACCTGGACGCCATCAGCGCAAAAACATACAACACAGCCTTACAGTGACGGAGGGGAGGGGACATACCAGGCCACCTATGACCAGAACAAAGAGCTGACGGTGGAGATCCACCGCCTTAACCTGCTTCTCCTACGGACCGTGTCCACTGGCACTGTCCTGGGTGCTGAGAAGAAAGGGTTGAAGATTGCCACTGCCAGCATCACTGGCACCAAGGTCAATGTGTCCATGGGCAGTCGGCTGGACATCAATGGTTCGCTCGGGTCCATGCAGTTGGTGGACCTGACCCAGGAAGGAGGCCGAAGCCAGTTTGTGGTCAGCATTGGCAGTGTTGAGGACAGCTCCTCGACTCTCGGCGGGTTAACATTCCTTGCCGACACAGGAGGTTCTCCCTCAGAAGCTTTAAATTTTCGCTTAATGGAGAGATCCCAAGGGGAGTGTTCCTTGCAACTTCAGATGGCATCCTTGCACTATAACCACTCGGCCAAGTTCCTGAAGGAGCTGAGTTTGTCTGCCAATGAGGTCGAAGACAATTTCCGCTCCATGCTGAAAAGTGCTGCCACCAAAGTGTCAACCGTTCTAGCCACCAAGACGGCGGAGTACAGCGGTATGGTTTCCCTCTTTGAGACGCCCTCACGGAGAAGTCGAACTCAGAGTCAGAACTGGGCTTATCCATTTGAAGACGAGGAGGATCTTCCCATGGAGGAACCTGAATCCACCCTAGACACATTCTTGGTTACGCTGACCCTTAATATCAGCATTGAATCCCCAGTTGTGTCCATTCCCCGTAAACCTGGGCACCCTGAGCTATTGGTTGGTCATCTGGGAAGCATAACAATCCAGAATTTTGTTACCGGGCAAGACTCTGAAGGGGGGAAGTTGCAGGTGTTGGTGAAGGATATTCGACTGTATTCACTCAACATGAGTCATTTGGTTTTGAGGAGGGCACCCAGAGGGGATAATGCTGGCACGTCACCATCTCACAATGGGACCGTCAATCAGGATGAACCACAGTTTACGCGTCACGATTTCTTTGAATCCCTCAGTCGCGGAAAAGGTGAGAAATTTTTAAGGGATAGTTGTATTCCGGATGATAGATTCTATGTACTTGGTAATGCAAGTATAGATTCTACATGCAGCTTGTGACACAAGTTCACATTTTCTTCATCAGCCTTCCACATACTGAAAGACACCACTATACAGTTCACCTTGGAGAAAGTTCCCGTTGACGAAGACACCCAATTCTTCCTGACCACAGAGGAGACCTGCAAGAGTACAGGGTTACTGAGAGTTGAGGGCAAATTCGTCAACCCTGTCCAGGTAAACACTATGTCGATACTGTCAATTCTCAAATAAAAGCCGGTGTGATCACGACATGACTGTTGGTGCATAATAAAGCTGTGGGCACGAACGATGCCACGAGTTAATCGAGACAACACATAAACATGGAGGAAGTGTTGAGTTTGCATGAACAGAAAACCAAATCAACAGCAAAACTCGCACTGGTAATTTTAATTGTTTTGGCTCAATGGAGCTCATCTCAGCATTGCGTCTATAAACTTAAATGAACCTTTTGATGTCATACTCACTGACTGGTTATTAATTGTGTTCATATTTGGTGATAGGTGTTCCTGTGCAAGCCTGTGTATGAACAAGTCCTCCAGACACTGGACAACTTGTCCCTGATCGAGGAGCAACGTGTCACACCGAGCCAACCGCCCACACCCCCACCTCCAACTCCTTCCTCCACCAGGCCTCACCGCTTCCCTGACCCCCAGGGAGGGCTGTTTGCTAGGGACCCTCCCCACATCAGCTTCTCCCACTCGTCTCTTTCCTCTCCTTTGCCTCTACAGTCTCACAAACCCGCTCTTCACTCTTCCTCGTTCACTCAGCTAAAAGTCACCTTACACGTGGCAGAACTGCAGGTCCAGCTCAGTGCTGACCTGACCCAGGGCTCCCAGGGCTTAGTCAGTCTGCGCTTCCAAGATCTGGAGGGAGACTTTACCAAAGACCACCCTCAGCTACTTGCAGTCCAGCTGGCTCTGCGCTCGCTGCTAATGGAGGACCTCCTGGAGCAGAACCCTGAGTCTAAGTACAAACATTTGATGGTGTCTCGCGGAGCTCCCAAGCCCTCCACATTCAGTCCAAAGGAGTACCTTTCCCAAAGCTGTCCATCAGCATCCAATGCCCTGTACCCAGACATGCCCCGCTCACTGCCTGCCCACATGGAGGAGGCCCAGAACGTCTTCCAGCTCTACCAGAGGCATCCCAGCACCCCTTCAGCTAGCAGCCGCAAATCCAAGAGGGACCCGGACTGCCCCAGCACTCCCCCTCCCTCTCCAACCCCCCATACGCCCTCCCCTCAGCCCCCCCCTGACTTTGACGACTCATTAGTTCATATCAATGTGCTGCTGGTGGACCAGAACCACCCAGAGTTCAAAACGCGCTATGGCAGTGTGGGACGCAGCGTGGACGTTGACTTTAACTGCCTGGACGTTTTGATCACACTACAGACCTGGGTGGTCATCCTGGACTTCTTTGGTATTGGCTCCACAGCCAATAATCACGCAGTGAGGGTGAACCCTATGTCACCTCAACCCGTGCTGGGACACTCTCTGTATGAGCCAGACACGAGCGAGGAGGAGACAACAGAGGCCGTCAACACTAGAGTGGACCTAAAGGTGGGTCGTGGTGGGAATGGCTGCAGTCACATGTTCGTGTACAGCAGCTGGGGGGAACTTTCTTTTGGGGATCATGACAGAAATCATTTTACAACCACTGGAATAATCACAATTGAAAATAGTTGGTAGCTGCATCCCAGTATATGACCGTGACTTTTTAAATTAAATTTACAAAAACAGCAGCTTTGTAAGAATTACTATTTGATGCCACCAAGCAGCATTTTAAATGTTGTGATCTGTGTTACGGTCCACCGCTACACTGCACTTTAACAGTGAAACTGAGGTACAAATCGTAGTGCAACACAGTCCTACTGTCTTTATCACTTCACAGAACCATTATATATCTCTTTTTCAGCTGATTATTATAGGATGGAAATACAACACCGCCCAGTTCGATGGGTAAAAACTGTCTGTCGTAAGCGAATGCTTCATGACTAAACCTGTCTGTGTTTAATTTTTAGGTTCATGCTTTGTCGCTTGTACTGAACAAGAAACTCAACGAGCTTGCCAGAGCGAGTGTGTCCAAATTATCTGCTCATCTAGAAATGTTGGGTGTGTATGAAGAACGTCAGATTCACCTTTAGCTTAGAGAAAACAAACCCTCCACACAACATAATGCTCTTTTACGTAACGTAACGTAACGTAACGTGATGTGTTAATGTGATGTTTAATGTTATCACGTTATGACTAATATTTCAGATGGTGACTTGGCATTACAAGGCAGTCTAGGAAGTTTGTCCCTGAGTGACCTTACCCCACATGGTGATCTCTACCGAGAGCGCTTCACCACACGAGGAGGGGAGGCCCTCATTTTCAACATCCATAAGTATGATTCACAAGAGTTCCAGCAGACAACTACTCTGCATGATACTGAAGAACTTGGACCAACTGGTGTTTCTTTTAGTCACCTTTGTATTCTGGTCCATTCAGGTACGGCCTGCCTGATCCTTACCTGGAGCGGGAATGTGACATCAAGGTGTCTTTGCAGATGGCCTCGGTGCAGTACGTCCACACCCAGCGCTTCCAGGCCGAGGTGGTGGCCTTCATCCAACATTTCACGCAGCTGCAGGATGTCCTGGGCAGGCAGAGGGCTGCGATGGAGGGTCAGGCTGTGAGTACTGACCGTGATAGAGTCACGTACTGTGAGAACCATAACTGACTCCACTTGGCCAAAGACCATTTCCATAGATTGCAGTACGATGCTGCTTGATTCCGACAGCATGCATACAGGTCCGACACACTGTATATTATTCCTCCTTCCTGCTCAACGTGTTGTCTAAATTGAATTTTCTCCTTCTCTTTCCTCTGCTGTGTCTTATCTCTCTCTACCCTTCTCTTGTCTCTTTCCGCCCTTCCTCCTGTCTCTCCCTGCAGGTGCGGGATCATCCCCAGCGGGCATCCAGGGTTCTGCTGGACATTGAGGCCGGCGCCCCTGTCATTCTCATCCCAGAGAGCTCGCGGTCGCCAAGGGTCATTGTGGCCAACCTCGGCCAGCTGAAGGTGCAGAACTGCTTCCTGCCAGCTGGGGCCCATGGGACTTTTTCCCTTCGAGACAAGGTAGAAAAACTCACCATGGCTCATGCCTTTTTCCCTTCTCTGGTGAGTCACGCTGCCCGTTCATCCACCCATGCAGTGCTCCCTGACCCTCCTTTCTCTTCCTCCCCTTTTCTCTCATTTCGCTGTATTCATTTATGCATTTAATTCAGGATTTACCTCATGCCACTTGGTATTTGATACTGCCAACATACCAGCCTGGCTCCCTGAAAACGCCATGGCAACCCTGCACTGATGATTTGTCATCCTATAATTGTTTTAGTATAGCTGGCCTTATCATCTGAATCTGGTTTGAAATGCTGAATGAATACAGCGTTTGCCTGATGACTTACTGAAGAATGTAAAGTATGTTTCCCCAACTAAACCATGTCAACGCCTCTAACTGTCATCGGTTTTGTTTAAATGTAATGTTTTTAGAGAAACAGTCCAGCATTTTGGGTATTATGCTCGTTGGCTGTTTTACCTAGCATCAGATGAGAAGATTTAGATTTGAGTCCAGGGCCCCGTTACTCAGACTCGGCCAAACTAATCCCGACTGAAACGATGTTATGCAGCTAAAACAGCTGAGTAACCCCCTTAAACATATTCTAAATCTCTCATGAAGAATATTAAACTTGCGAGACTGAATTGTATGAACATGTTGCAGCAAACGGAATTCAGTAGTCAATCTTACTTGAATAATTTACCTATAATTTATCAATCTGACTCAGATGTTTTAAATTTAACTGAAATAAATTCATTGTTTCAATTTAACTGTGTACAATTTATACTTATGACGCAACATTTCATGCGTTTTAGTGTTTAAATGACCAAATCCTCCAAATACCTCAAACTAAATTTGAATTGGCTCTTTATTCAAAATGTATTTAGCTGATTTGTTTCTTGACTTGCATGTTTGAGCTTCACTGTGCAGAGTTTGTTTTCACATTCATCTGCTGAAGGACGAAGGTTTCTCTGAGCTCAGCTTAAACCTCGGTGGTGACGGACGATTTTGTGACATCGCAACTAGTTTGAAGCCAATCGTAGTTCAATATGCAACGTACACAAGTGAGGTGTACAAAAACCGAGACAGGACTTGACAGTGAAGCAGTTAAACTTTTGAAAAGAAAAATATGTTCATATCCATAGAGGGAGAAGGAGGAGATGGGCCATACCAGACACAAGTTATCAGTCCATGCAGAGAAGTTTAATATATGTTAAAACATCTTTCAGGGTACCAACCAGTGCCGTTTTTATATCTCATCTTTGATGATTTTTCAATACTTGATTTGTTCTTTTCCAACTACAGAACTATATCGACTTTTTTCTAATGATGCCTGCAATGAAAGAAGTTGTTTGTATGTGAAAATGATTCAATGGTGTAGAGTTGAACTTGACCCAGTTAACTGTGACCAAGCTGCACTGTGCTGTGACCACATTTTCAGATACGTTTTAAATAAACCAGATCATCAACAGTCAGGTGTGCAGAACAGGGCCTGTTCACGCTGTCATTGGTTTGGAAGTAGAACGCTAAGTCAGTGTTGTATTGGTCTTTCATATGCATCTTGTGTTTTTTGTGTAGAATTTTATACTGCATGCACATTCATACAAGGATCCATCCCATTACAAGGTACACTGGCATGCTTTTGCTTTGGTGTGGAAAAGGGTTGTCACAATATCACAGTTTACCTTGAATTTTCATCCTACACCAAGTTTCACAGTATCAGAAACTCTCCCAGTAACTACAGTTCAGCCGACTGCACATTTCAAGGATTTGTGTGACATAGCAGTTTTCCCACGTCTTACCTGGAAGCACTTCTGAGCTGTGTTAGAGCATTCGGTTTGGGTTGGAGATGTGATGAACGGAGCTTTCTGCTTAAACATGTGTCGCATGTATTTATTTAAAGGAATACACCAACTTTCCCAGCTCCTTGATCATGTGTATGTTGCACAATTTGATGTTTCAGCAACCCTTCTACACTACTACTACTACTGTACACTTTTTGTAAATGTCTTTAAATGAATTTGTAACTAAGATCCTCAGTTATACATCGTAAACCGCTTTGAAAGGTGAGGAAGGGGATGATAAAAAATGGTGCTAGGGAGTTAATGTTCATGTTCAAAATAATTGGACTCAGAACAGCGACTGGATCAGAAGACAAATCCCATAATTCCACAAGCAAAGATTTTATCTCCTGACTGTCAACACCACGTGGCCTGTGCTTACAGCTCGGGTTGAGTCAATCAGCCAAATCAGAACTCTAATTGGCTCAGCAACTGTAATATGTGTCCCTGCCTTAAGTCACGTACTATGTCCACTGATCAGAGAACTTGCTGGCAAAAGTTGGTGTGTTTGTTGCGACAGTTTGATCTTGAAATGGTGTTGGGTGAAAGTGATTTTGCTGCCACTGAGAATGTGTTTTCCCAGCGTTTGACCCACTGAATCAAAATGTTGAAAAATGCAACATGATTGTAAATTCTTTTTAGAAAGGTGGACTTATTGTTGAAGTTACAAGCAGTGGAAAATACATACTCGCTGCCAGAGGTTTTCCTTCTGTCTTAGGAGAAAATGGTACAATGTCACTGAGTTATTGGGGAATTTGTTGAGCTTTCACCTGTATACAACAGGAGGAACATTGACAGAAACACCTGTTCTCCTACACTGTCATTAGCAGCCCAAGTGTTGGCACTGTCCTCCACTGTTAGGAAGTGAAGAGGGAGCGCTAACGTCTTTCTAATAGTAAAACAAAGCATGGAATCATTAGTACTTATTAAGACCATGTCAGGTCCTCTCTGTAAATGATGTATCTATTTTGTGCTTTGGCCCCTTTTTAAAAAGAATCCTCTGCTTTTGTGTGAAAGTAACACATTGCTAACTGGACTTAATGTGTCTCTTCTGCTTCTTTTCTCTTGAAAAAGGAGCGTGTCCGGAGTGCAGCAGGGAGGAGCAGTGAGCAGGAGAAGCCGAGAGCCTCCCCCTCCTGCTCCTCCTCCACCTCCTCCTCCTCC
>CM022479.1:336083-363411 GCA_011952105.1 Coreoperca whiteheadi
GGCCCCAGACACAGGGAGCGCCCCTGAGGAGACTGGCCCTCACAGCTTAGGTTAGCATTGCTGCCGAGATCGAAAGAAAGCCACGAAATGCATCTGCAAGTACTGAAAATGTGGACCTCCGTGATGATGAGAGGCTTTGACGGGTTTACTTTGAACCCGCTTTGTTAAATGGTGTTGGTTTTTTTCAGCTCTCACTTAACTAAGTGAGCCCAAGACTAAGTGCAGCCTGGACTGAGAACAAGCCAGAACCTTTGTTGTGGCTTGCTGTCTCCATCAGCTACGTTGTTGTTTTCTCTGTAATAAAAAAGTCGTCTTTAAAATAGCTGGTGTGCTTTCTTCCCCTTCAGAAGACCACGTGTGCCTGTTGGACTGCATTGGCCTGGACCTGCAGGAGGTGGATATCTTTGCTGCAGAGCGTCTGCCCTGTCAGCCCTGGGACAGCGGTGGGAAACCTCACGAGTCCTCGGACCTCATCTTTCCTTCGTACTCTGTCCGTCGCACCGGAGACAACCTGCTCAAAGACTGCTGCCGCCTCAAGCTTAAAGTGGAACGCAACCTGGACAAGTGCGTCCTGCTTTTTGTTTTTATTGGTGCCAAAACTTATGAGCTTTTTATAATGAGATCATGTTGAGGGCTCTCTGACCAATGAGAAAATAAATGATAGAAACATTATACTTACCTTACACCGGTGGGCAGATATTGACCCAACAACAACAGCAGGCCACTTTATCCTGCGTGGAGAGTGTAAGGGAGTGAGACGGGTAACTTATGAGGGGCCAGAATTAAACTCAACTCTGCTGAAATGAATTCAAATAATGGTGAAACATAAACACTGTAAAATGACCCCCCTCCCCCTAGCTCTTTGATGCTCTACGCTACGGAGCATGTGTTTGTTCAGCATGAATAAAGCTGCATCAAGTCATTCTGACGCAACAATGTGAGGCGCCAAACAGTTGCCTTGTTATACTTTCCTCTTTCCTGTCACCTGTCAGATATTTGGCTCTGGTCTGGTCCGCCAGCTGTGCTCTCTTTGGCCTGCTACTTGTTTTTTAATACCATCGATTTCAGCGGTTCACTACTTGGAACAGAGCTTTGGGACATCAGGCTTGTCAGCATAATGCTGAAGTGCGTCTTGTTTTAATGTTCGTGCTGGGGCTGGCTTGTGGAGAGCAGTTGTTCAGGTTTGTTTTTAGCCATAGCGGTAAGAAAGCAGTAGGTGTGAACGTAACCAGTGTCAGCAGAGGACGGGGCTCATGCTTGTGTTCGTTGTCAGGGAGCTGAGCCATGCGGTACCTGACATGTCCATCCACGGCAGCCTGTCGTCGGTACACTGCTCCCTGGACCTGGAGCACTACCAGCTGATCAGAGGGCTGCTGGAGAACAACCTGGGAGAGCCTGTTGAAGATTTCCTGCGGCCCTACAACCTGCAGGACCCCAGCAGCTATGTGAGAAAGCAGGCAACCACACGCACACTCTGACCCCCCAGCAGTTTACCGCAGCGTGTGATAGCATATAAATATGGCTTCGGCTTGACTATGATGTAAATGCTCTACTTTGGATGTATTTTTTTATTTGCAGGGAAATTGCACTTGTGTTCTAACCTGTTGTGTTTTTCACCGGCCGACACTGATCTCACGTAGCCACGACAGCTATTTCCAAAGTTTTGTTAAAAACAAGCTTGCACGGTGTTTTACACCTCTGTCTCTTTCAATGATCATTCGGTCTAGTTTCCGATGTAATTGTCACCTTTTCTGATTTCCAAACAGTCCCCTATCTGTCCTAGTTAATGGACTGCTGTCGTGTCTCTCCTCAGACGGTGTTAAGTGGAGATGTCTACACCAACTTGTCCTTCCTGGTGGACATGATGGATGTCAGTCTGGAGCTCTTGGACAGCCCCAAACGCTCATTAGCAAGGTGGGGCGTTTCTGTCTTCTCACTGCCCCAATAAAAATGCTTCTTTTCCCCAAATCTATATTATGATGCGCCGTGAAAGCATCTAAGGTCACACAAATAATTGTTAAAAATGAACACTTTACTTTTCTCACGGAAGTCCAGATGCTAGCATAGCATGGGCATTTTTATTAGATGGCTATAAAATCAATAATTACACGGGAACCGGGAAATAGAAACTACTGTGGCGACATAGAAGCAATTAAGAGTTATCGATGAACTGATCACTTTTCGCTAGCTCAACCTTTCACTATGTTGCGTCATGGCTGAGAGTTGCAACATGTAAAATAGACGTTGGTCTACAGGGAAGTTGCCGTTTTCATATTATGTTTTTATTTCTCTCGCACAGGTTTGACTTCATGAAATCCAAGCTGCTCTTTGAGAGTTTCTCCAATGGGTCCAGGTCCGTCAACTTGGTGTCTCACTCCCTGCTGGCATACGACACTCGGTACACCGAGCCCAATAAAAGCACTGGTGGAGCTGACGCGGCAAGGCCCAACGTCTTTGACTGCATCCTCCAGCCCTCCAAAACAGGCACCAACCGGGCGTCTCTGCAGCTGGAACTGCATCACAGGTATCAGCCTGTGGAACCCTTGCAACAGAGGTAGCGGTAGAGGTTTAGTGTTGGATAGTAAAGAGTTGTGTTCCCATTTCCCGCAGATCCACACGTGACTCCTCCTGCTTCACCGTGGTCCTCAACAACCTGCGGGTCTTTCTCATCTTCGAATGGCTCCAGCTGGTGCGAGACTTCCTGCGGGTGCCGGTGGAGAAGGTGTCGGGCGGCGCCGAGCCACGTCAGCGCTGGCCCAGTAACACCAGCACTGACTCGGGCACCGCCACCGCCAGCGCCCCCGGGGCCGTCATGCCAAAGACGGTCAAGAGCGGTGTGGTCACCAAGAGGTCCACGGTGCCGGTTACCCAGGACCGCTGCCTGGAGGTCAAGATCAACGTCACAGGTCGGAGAACAATGATCCGACAGTAACCGCTTTTTAAATCCAATTAATAATGTACTACGAACGCATGGAGGCCACAAACTCTTCCGAATCCTACATAAAATAACACTTGAGTAAATAGAGCGGATGCATCATTAAAACATCATGATAAAAGACGGGATGCTGAAATCCAGTTAGTGTTCCAGATACATACGCGTGGACCTCTGTGGCTACTGCTGCGACAGCTACTAATGGTAAATGGTGAGTGGACTGTGCATGCATCGCGCCTTTGTAGTCTTCCGACCACTCAAATCGCTTTCACAGCTAACTGACCATGGCAATCTAACCATTCACGCACCGAAGGCGCAGCCTCGGGAGCAATTTGGGGTTCAGTATCTTGCTCACACTTCGACATGTGGGCTGGGGGAAGCCGGGATCGAACCGCCGATTGGTGGACGACCCACGCCTCCACAGAGCCACAGTCGGCCCAACACTCTGATTACCACCTAGCAGCCACCCAGAACACCAAACGGTATCTTCCCCCTTAAGATGGCTGTCAGCTGATACAAGCAGAAGTCCAAGTGTGTCCAGAAATATTTCATTTCAAGTGTTGCATAAAATACGAAAATGCCTTTGAGCTGTACCTTGACAAAATAGAATGTTGGTTCCTGTCCTGGATTTTTAGCTGATACTGGCACGCGCCCAGACTAAGTGACTAAGTTGTAAGTGAGGCAGGTCTTTAGATGAGCTCCTACATGTGAACCTTAATGACCTGGCCTGTGTATGTCAGTGAGTTTTGCATTTTAATTGTTGCGTTGTTCTTTGGTCATCAGGCACAGAGTTTGTGGTTGTGGAGGACTCGTCCTGTCTGGATACCAACGCCATCATTCTGAAAGGCACCACCGTCCTCACCTACAAACCCCGCCTGCTGGACAGACCCTTCTCTGGCAGCCTCGCAGGAATAGAGGTGACACACCTCCCCCCTGTCATGTCACGGCCCAACATTACTGCTCCTCTTTGAATCAAAGAATCCCAGTCTCACAGACCGCTTTATTAATTAGCTGACGAATGAACTGAAATACTGCTGCTGCTACTGTTATTGCTCTAGTACTAATCGTGCTTTTACTGCCATAGCAAATTCTATTATTGCTGCCCAGGGAACTACTTAAAGTACCAATTGTGTTCCTGTTGCTACTGCTGAAACTGCTACCAGCACTGCCTTACAACTCCTCCTGCTCCCGTTAATGTCCAGAACGGTGTGCAGTGAAGCTCTCGGTACACACTGATACTTTTGGTTTTTGAGTATGTAGCATGCGTTAGTGTTTACTAGCTGTGATTCAGAGGTATCTCGTCACCCCCAGGTGTTCTCGTGCCGGCTGGGCAGTGAGCAGGAGACGGCGCTGTCCATCATCGACCCGGTCAATGTCCAGGTGGAGCTGTGTGGGAGCCCCACGTACCAGAGCAGCTCCGGTCTCCTGGACGCCTTCAATGTGGAGGACATCCCACCGCTGCTGGAGGTCAGCAGTTAACACTCAACCATAACGACATGTAACTGGGGGGCCAGGGTGTCTGCTGCACAGATTTGGACCATTCTTTCAGTCTCTAGTATGGGTAGTATGTGGCACGCACTGGCACCCCCAGTTCCCATAATGCAACTCGATATCTTTTCTTAGAGTCTCCCTGGTAAATGCCCATCGTAAATGTGTCGCCTCAGAGACCCAGCTGAGACATCGCACAGCTGTTTTCTCAGGGTCACCAGTGCTCCACATCCCTAGTGAAGTGACTTTAAACTGGGTGGATTGCCCCTTTAATCGTGCGTGTGGTTCTCTGGCAGATCCAGTTTCCTGCACTGGACATCCGTCTGTCCTACAACGACATTCAGCTCTTCCTGGCCATCGCCAAGTCCATCCCTTCGGCCAGCGCCGCACTGCCCTCTGACGCTGACGCCACCCCTGCACCCAGCACTGAGCCCGCTGCTGCTCCCAAGGACGTCTTCAGGCAGAAGACTGAGGCCCTCATAGGTATGTAAAGACCAGCGTACAGAGTGACCTTTAGTCTAAATGCTTTTTCACGAGCTTTTCGCTCCCAAAGAAGAATACAGCTCTGGGGTTTATGGCACACTTCTTATCGGTGTCCAAAAAACACCCAAATGTTGGCCTGGATACATTTTGAATTGCTTTCTTGTGTAATTTTGCTTAAAGGTGTCACGGCTACGGTTACTCTACGGCTCATTACTGTTGTGTTGTGTGTCCACAGAGGGTCAGCTGACCCGTTTACAAGACCTTGGCTTCAGGAAAGAGGACTGCAAAAGAGCCCTGATCCACTGCAAAGGTGAGTGAGGCCTTTTCGCACCTGGTGGCCTGCCAGTAGAATTCACAAAGTCCTCTCGTTATTTAATGGAAACCCACATGAAGCCAGAATAATGCATCCCTCAGGCCAGCTGGACCAGGCTGCCACATGGCTGCTGGAGAACGCCGAGAACATGGTGGGCCATCCCAGAGCCAGGGCGGACTCCGGCTCCAGCAGCCACTCGGCTCCTCTGTCTGGGGTGGAGGTGAAGGCGGAGAGCGTCTGCATCTGTTTAATCGATGACTGTCTGGACTGTGACATACCACTGGCTGAGCTCACCTTCTCCAGTAAGTCTCCTTCACACAAGATGCGACTGCACCGTCAAGCGTGTGAGTGATTCTTCAACTCACAGTTTGCAGTTATGATGGAAGATTGATCTTGCCTCAGCGTTTGGTGCTAGGCTAACGTTGCTTATAATGGGCTCCTCTGTGTATTTAGCCACATAGCATGTAACTGCAGTGTCTTAGCCTTCTCTCGCTCTCTCTCTCTGTCAAATAATGGCGCGTTGCCAAAAACAATTATCGTTTTTAAACCAAAAGTGAAATCGCTTCTTGTATGTCAGAGGAGTAAATACACCAGTGTCAGACATTAAGGACTGTAGATGTATGTTTTTAAGAACTAGCTACGAGTCCGTGACCACACTGCATACACAGCCAACAGTGGCGGGAAAAAGAGGAATCAAATCAATAAATAAGGGCACTTGGAGGATGACCACCTTGTATCTCAGCCTGATGCTCGTTGTTGCAGGACTTTATGTGCTGCAGCGCATCGGTTCCACCCAGGAAGGCCGAGCCAGCTTCACCCTGTCTGGAGACTTCTACAACAGAGAGCTGTCGGGTAATAACAGTCAACACTGCAGCATTTCTCTCATGTTTGAAGGATGTGTTGTACAGTTTTCAATCAGTGTTTTGGAGAGTGTCCTTTCTGACCGTGAAGGGAGTTCAGCTCCACGCTTGTATCAAAACCTAAAACACTATTTCTATTCATTAAATGTGAGTTTTGACATCAGTTTCAAGGGCGGCGTGTTAAAACTGTGGATGAAAAAGATCAACAGTCTTCTGTCGTTTCTCGAGATGTGATGAGGATGTTATGTATTGATGGATTATCTTAGTTTAATCTTTGGGACCATCGACAGCTGATTTCTCTGCGTTGTTGTGTGCGCGTCAGGCTGGGAGCCCTTCATCGAGCCCTGGCCCTGCTTCCTGTCCTGGCAGCAGCAGGCCGCCGGCCGTCTCCACCCTCCACGCCTCAAGATGGGGATTCGAGCCAAGCAGAGACTGGACGTCAACGTCACGTCTGTCCTGCTGGGTGAGTTCAGGCTGGAACGTAAGCAAACGGGCACAAACGTGTTGCACAAGCCAGAGATGTTGAACACGTCTTTACCTGGTCCTTCCAGAACAATACAACACCACCAAGAGCTCCTGGATAGCTGACTACTGTAACGAGGAGGAGCAGGCCCCCCAGTCTCCACCCCCCATGCCCTGGATGGGCTCCTCGGTCGACCCACCCAGCTTTGGCCAGAGTGAGTTCCAGCTACACACAGAACCTCAAACAAGTCACTGGGTAGTGGAGACCTCTCTCTGGATGGATGGCATAACACTTTTAATTAAACTAAGCTAAACACACGAGAAGAATAACCAGGTTACTGTTTCAGATATTTAAGCTTGGGGGGGGGGGGGGGGGGGGTCTTTTTTGGGCGCGTAGATGTCATCTTTATTAAGTGCCAGTCAGGGCTAACATGCTAACATGGTTTGGGACTGGTGGGGCTTTGGTTGTTCTTCCTGTGCGAAACTTGGTTGATGGGTTGCTTTATTCTTTATTTAGAGTCGTAGGCAGAACAGGAAGATTTAGCCGCCGTTCTCCGGACTTTTATAATGTCGTGTTTATTTTAATGTTAGCTACGTAGCATCAATCTGTCAAGTGAACCTCGAAAGCTGCCACTCATCAGCCACGTTCCTCTGGCCCCTCGGTGGAATAGGAAACGAGTGGATGTGATGTGTTGGTTGCCGTTCTGAACACAGGGAGAGGACTTGAAGTGAAGCATGATGTGCAGAGAGGTGCTGTTTGCCAACTCAGAGTACAGAATGAGGACGATGAGCCTGTAACCCTCTTGTGTGTTCCCTCTGCATGTGTCTCTGTAGTAACTGTCTCTCTCTGCTGTCAGGTGCTCCTCTTGCTCACCTTAGAACTAGGAGCACAGCCAGCTTGACCTGCCTCGAGCAGCAGATTCACTCCAGAGGTACAGTTCAGAGTTTAGTCGCCCAGACAGTCTCCTTCGGTGTCAAAGCTCTCTTTCAGTCATCATGAGTTGTTCCTCATGGGTGCTTAGACAGCTCGCAGTGTCGTGAGCTTTGGGTTTCCTGCCAGCAAACTGTACTGATCACAGTAGAAATCCCAACTAATGTCCGTGTTAGTGCTGCTGTACCCTGTGGCTTAGGCCCACGAACCCGAACCCAAACCCGGCCGGACCTTTGTCCGTTCTCCATCTCTCCATCGTCTCTACTGCTGCCACGTAAAGGTTTGAAATGCCCATATAATATATTTGGAAAGAAGTGGTCATGGCCTCTTTTGAGTCTGTGAGTGAACACGTTGAAACAACATACTGGGCCGGAGCTCCTTTAACTGGGGCTCTTTGTCAGATGCATAAAACTCCCCCTCACTGAGTGTGATGTCGGCTGCAGCGCTCACATTGAAACCGAGTGCCTCACAACAATGGGGAAAGTACTGTCAAACAGCCTGAACCCAAACTGGTTTTTATTGTTAGATCCTTTCTGTTTCTAAAAAATCCAGCCTCATGTCTCGGAAAGGACATTTTGATTGATTGATTTAAAATACTGTTTCTCGACGCCTCGCGAGACCTCGAGGATACATGCAACCAGTTTTTTGACTGTAACTGTTTGTTTACAAGAAACCTCGACAGGACAGATCAGATATATATATAGTGTGTGTGTGTGTATACTGTATACACACACAAATACATACTATACTGCAGAAATGTGTGAAAAAGATTACAGTTAAAACAAGACTGAAACTATTTTCCTCACTGTTGTGTACTCACCGACTCGTCATACTCAAGCAGCACGTCTCCGTGAAGCTGGATCAATGTGCCCCGCTAGTTCGAGTTTATCTGAACAGTTTTTTAAAGTGAAGGACTCGCTGCAACAGGCCCTCCTCTCAGTGGAGCCACGCTGGGTTATAAGCATACTGGAGCAGCTGAATGATGACTGACTGTACACTCGGTGCTGTAGCCGGCTGGAGTGGTGACGGCTACAGTATTTAAGTCTCCTTAGATTTCACTATGACTATTGCCTGTCCTGCTGTTCCTCCTCTTCCAGAGTTTCATTTAGTGTTTTGCCTGAACAGCATGACTTCCCACTGCATGAGTCCATTGTGAGAGTCCCCTAGGCATCGTGGTGCAGTAGTCGTCTGTGTGTGGGTGTAGTGGAGGCTGTCGAACGTCTGATTGTGTGGTGCTGATCGATGGTGGATGGACTGTTTGATAACTGCAGCCTGCTACATTTGTACGTGTATTTGTTCTTTTTGTCCAATAAGATCGTTTACTGCCCTACATGACAGGAACAGTAGTAATGCAATAACCCAATGCTGCTTTCAGTGACCTCTGGGAAAAACATGTCGATGTGTTTACAGCTGATTCCACATGTTGGTCTGTACACGCTGTGCAGAACAACAGACCGAGGCGATTATAACTGTTTGACTGTTATAATTGCACATTTCCATTCCTGAACAAGCTGCCTTTTTAAAGGGGTACTCCAGTGATTTCTGCAGATTAAAAAAATCAAAATCAACAGAGATGTCGTGACCTTTAGTCCCCAGTGTGAAAATCCCCTTTATGGGCTCCGGCCCCTAAAAGCCTCTCTTCACCCCCCCCCACTTCATGACGTCCTGAAGGCCTTCTGTTCAGTCTTCAGCTGAGACCGATAACGTGTATATTATCACACCATACTTTACAGCCAGCTGTGACTAAGCTGCTCTTTGTTGTGGAATTGGTGGAGTGACCCTTTAAAGACACCTGTGCCTCCGCTGCTTCTTCAAGAAGAAAGCAAGTGCATGACTGCTAGAACTGAACAAACGCTACTAAAGGCCGCACTGAATAATGTAAAAGGCCAAGCACGCTCGTCTTCTCTCTGATTCGCTCTTCATTTCTGTTTCCAGCAGATGTCAAGCTGTCCAAGAGGAGGCAGCCGTTCGTGCCGTACGCTCTGCGCAACCACACGGGATGCACCATGCTGTTTGCCACTCTGACTACGACCCCCACAAGGTCGGTGGGACCACGAGCTGCAGTTACAGCACGCGTGGCACATTTGAAAGGATAGCTGACCCAGGGGCCAAACTGAAGGTGCCCTGACTTGGGCCAATCAGGAGGCCGGGTGCATTTGTCATGCTGGAACAGTTTGCTCCCTCCTGGCGCTCCGGGACCAAAGGGAACACCAGATGGCAGCACGAGACCCAGTCATGTCATGTGTTAGCATTTTAAAATAGGAAGCTTTGTGGAATTTTCTCCACAGGTGGTGACAGTACTGGGGAACCTCCTACATGTGCTTACCAAGTTATGTGAGGTGCCCTGGGACGAAAATGTTATTGTCACAGTAATTATGTGACAATACGGGAGGACAAACTGTATATGACGTCATGTGAACACTTACAGCTATCTCTCCAGCTGCTGTGCAGCCTGACATGAGACCGAAACAAACGTCTCCTGTAATCAGCATGTTAGCGTCACGTTCCGTTCATGTCCACACTCCCACTGCTCCCACATGGCCTTCCCTCTAGCGCCACCTTGAGGACTTTTTCTCATCCGCTGTTAAAGAGAATATAGTGTTTTTACAAGTAGATTCTGGTACGAAGATGTGTCGAGAAAGTCAAGTGAATGTTTGACTTCCGCCAGATGAGACGGTTCTCCCCTGCAGACAGATTTAAAGCGAGTGTGCAACCTGATCTCTGATGAATGTCTCCAGGTGAAGCTATTCACATGTTCCCCACAGGGTGGCGCTGTCTCACAGCAGCAGTGCAGACTCCATCTCCGATGTCCACGGTCCAGGAACCGATGACCCTCACAACGTCAGCCAGTGGAGGGAGGTGCTGCCTGGGGAGGAGATTCCCTTTGAGTTCGAAGCCCGCGAGAAGCTCCGCCACCGGTACAGCCGAGCCCCATTCACACTGCCACACTGGTCACTGCGCTGAGGACATTTGATAACAACTGCTGTCTGTTAGTTTACAAGATGCTCTGAATGAGGAATCGGCACACATGATAGAAGGTTCCTCCAGCTTTTATTTGTCTGTTAGCAGTAAAAGTAAGACACGATAACTCGTGCTAGCAGCACTGGTTCGATAAGGAAGTTGGTACATTTATTTATTTTTTTACCAAAACCAAAAGGAGTGATGACCCAAACTATGAAAATGAATCCCATGTTGTAAAAGGTGTGTGTGTGTGTCAGTTTATCACTGAACAGCAGGGCTGTGCTCTTCAGCTAATGTGCTTGATGTTGACGCTTGCTAAAGTCAGTCTGGTATGCGTAATGGGGGGATGGGTGGTGCTGACGGTGCCTACGTGACCCTGATCTCTGACCGCCTCCTCCTCTGCAGACACACTCATGAGCTGAAGCTGCACCAGCTGCTGGTTCGGGTGTGTGGATGGGAGCAGGTCAAGCCGGTGTCCGTGGACAAAGTGGGCGTCTTCTTCCGTTACGCAGCTCCGGACAGGAACAACTCGTCCAACACTGTGAGCGAAAGGCAGAGACTCCTGCTGGGGATGTTTCCCACCGACAGCGTGATGTTAAACCTTCGCTTTTCTCCTGTGCTCTTCCACAGGTTGGCAGTCCCATTAGCAGAACCAACATCATCCACCCACATGTTTATGTAAGTCTGGAAGGTGTAAATCAGTCAGCGAAAGGACGCACGTAGAACGGAGTCTGTAGCTCCTCATACACTAAATAGCTTCAGGTTACTGTATTCGTACCTGCAGGTCCTGGTTGGCAGGAGGCGTCCGTCTTGTATCCAAAAGAGTGGGGTAGATTCAGAGTTGTAGTGTTAGTTTATCTTAAACTCAGGGCATCGAGAGTCCACGATCAGTTCCTGCTGCTTCTACGGGCTTTTAAGGATGTGAAGATGTTTTTTTAATTTTTTTTTTAAATGAAATGCCAGAAAAGAGACAGATTTAGGAACTAATGATTATTCTCATTATCGATTTAACCTGCAGATGTCGGTTTCGATGAACCGATTACTCACACGCTTTACAGAACATCACACTTTAGAAAGAGTTCGTCGGAAAAAGTGCTTGTTTTGTTTCTCATCACAAAGGTAAACTAGGACCTGGGGGCAGTTTTTCGCCTGATGAATGATTCAAACGTTAGATTCAATCAATGAATTGACTAATTGTTTCAGCTCTGGATGGACTGTGAGCCGCCGGAGGGAATTTAACATGAACCATCTGTGCAGGGGCGTGTTGCACGCACAGCGGATCAGAGGCATGGAGGCTTCTTACTAAAACATAAGATGGCAGCTGCTAATAAAACGTTCGAAATAAAGTTCCGTCTCTAATAATGATGCTAACGTCCTCAGCACTTCCCTCCTGATGAGTTTAAGCCTGATGGTGACTTGTTGTTTGGGGCCCTCAGTTCTCGGCCCTTCCTCCCGTCAGAGTGGTCTTCTCCATCACGATGGAGGGCAGCGCCAGGAAGGTCATCACGGTGCGCTCGGCCCTCATGGTGAAGAACCGGCTGGACGTCCCTATGGAGGTCAGACTCGACAGCCCCTCGGCTCCCGACAGTAAGACGCCGCTCCGTGTTATTTAACAATCCTCTAAAGCAACAGTTTTGTATCTTATTTGAACAATGTCATTGTTTTTCATAGTTTTATTTCAATCACTTTAATGTTCTCATTTAATTTCATTCATTTACATGTAAACTTCATTAAGTTAATTATATGAAATGTATATTATTCAATTTAATAAGCTTTAGTTATTTTATTTTATATATTTATCTTTCAATTTCATGTTTCAACATATATCATAATTAAATTGAATTTATTCCAGGAAATTCACTTAAAATGTGTTTTATTTGAGCTTGTTTTTTATAGTTCATCGTCTTTCGCTTTCTTTTATTTCTCTTTTTAAATTCAATATTTATTATTTTATTGTATTAAAATTAACATTTGATTATATTAAATTCCATGTCTGTTATATAAAATGCAATGAGAGATGACAGCTTTAATTATATTGTAAATAAATATTTAAATATATAACTATTTAAATATTAGTAATTAACATTTTATATACTTTATTTGATTTAGTTTTGTATCCTTTAATTTGATCCTCGTTGGCGTGCTGTCATTGGAGCGAATGTCCCTGTGTTGACAGAACCGGTGGTGTTGCCTCCCATCCTGCCCGGCCGGGCCTTGGCCGTCCCGCTCCACCTGACGTCCTGGCGGCTGCAGGCTCGGCCCAAAGGCCTGGGCTCGTTCTTCTGTAAGGTCCCCATCCACTGGACCAGCGTGGAGCGGCCCGGGGAGATCAGCAGCAGCAAGAGGGAGTGTCAGTCAGCGGACTTTGACGACAACCTCAAGAGCAACTTCAGGTACATACGGTCGCTCAGGCATCTTGTTCTCGGTTCTTGTCTTCCTCACATCCGGTTCCATCCCCCTCGTTAGGTTTTGTGTGGTCATCAAGAAGGAGAACTACCCAGAGCAGCAGCCTGCCAAGAGGGTTTCTGGCAGTGCGCAGCAGATCTATCGACAGCCAGGCCACACCATCTACCTGCTGCCCACCATGGTGCTGGCCAACCTGCTGCCCTGCGACCTCAACTTCTACATCAAAGGGTCGTCCATCAAAGGCTCCCTGAAGCCGGGGAAGGAGGCCGTGCTTCACGCTGCCGACACCTCGCAGAACATGGAGCTAGGTCGGGACCGTCGCTCTCTGGTTATTTCCCCAGCCCTTTCCTTGTTCTCACTGCTGGTGTTCTCGATGTGTGTCCTTCAGGAGTCCTGCTGGAGAACTTCCCCGTGTGCAAAGAGCTGCTGATCCCCCCGGGGACTCAGAACTATGTGGTACGCATGAGGCTGTACGACACCAACAAACAGCTGCTGTGCCTCACCATCCGCATCATCCTGCGGGCACAGGGGGCACTGAAGATCCTGATCTCTGCCCCCTACTGGCTCATCAACAAGACTGGTAATGCGGTCTTGGTTGTTAACAGCTGCACTGGTCCAGACAGTCGCTGCTCTAAGAACAGGCCTCCTGCTGTCGTTCTCTAAAGCCTCGTTCCTCCTCAGGTCTGCCGTTAATCTTCCGTCAGGACAACAGCAAAGCCGACGCAGCGGGCCAGTTTGAGGAGCACGAGTTGGCCCGGAGCCTCAGCCCATTACTGTTCTGCTACACCGACAAGGAGCAGCCTGCTATGTGAGTGTGTCAGAGACCAGACCACTCTGGAGTCCTGCCGACCGGGCTACACATAATGTCTTGGGCGTAGTGAGGGGTTTTTATTCATCCGTCCTTTCATTCATTCCTTCCTTCCCCATCGGTACTGATCCCAGGTGCACTATGCGGATCGGGAAAGGGATCCACCCGGACGGGGTTCCAGGCTGGTGCCAGGGCTTCTCCCTGGACGGAGGGAGTGGAGTGAGAGCAGTGAAGGTCATCCAGCACGGCAACAGGCCCGGCCTCATCTACAACCTAGGCAAGTTGGTACATTCACACTCGGCACAAATGGACAGCACTGAGTGAATCCAACAGGGCCGGGATCAGGGACGGTCCCTGTATAAAAACCCCGGGAAAGTCCACGCTAGAAATACTGAGGGAGACGTTGAGATTCAAGGACCTGGCCATGACCTCTATATACCAGCTTGCTCTGCTTCATAGTTCAGCCTGAGTTCAGCATTGCAAAGTCACAGAAACCTGCGATCAGTAGTCCATTAGAACGTGTTCATGACCGCCTTGGATGATTAAACGTTCTTAAAGTGTTGATGCAACCAGGCCAGAAGGATTGAATTTCATAACTCTCCTATGATCTTTTCTCTTTTGCCTCTGATCAGGACTCCAGTAGCGCTGTACTCATAATATTGTCCCTTCTTTCTGTGCTTTGAGTGGAAGGTCTGCTTGGCAATGGTTAATAATCACTGAATTTATCGTTATTTCTCTTCTCTTCTATTGGCCTGGTCTCTCAGCACTCCTCCACTTTGACACCAGGCTGTTCTGACACTTTGATGAACGCAGCAAAGATCTTTGCCGTGGATATATCAGAGCTAAACTGTCTCTGTCTGTTGCTGCTGTTAGAAAATGTTTGTCAGGCGTTCATTGTTCCCTGTCTGACCAACGCAGGCATCAGCGTGCGGAAAGGAAAGGGACGCTACAGGGACACTCACATCGTGACCTTTGCCCCGCGCTACCTGCTGGACAACCGCTCGGCACACAAACTGGCCTTCGCTCAGAGAGAGTTTGCAAGAGGAAAGGTGAGAAACGGCGTCAGAAATGAGCTGTTGACAAGGCGCTCTGGTAGCCCAGTGGTGAAGACCTTTGTTTCATACCTGTCTGCATCGCTTCTGTGATCTATCTAATAAACAAAGACGAACCCAGAGGTCTTAAGCGTTCTCTGTTACATGTTGCTGGTGAAATGAACGATGGCTCTGTTCAACAAGTGATTGACTCCAGGGAACGCAGGGTCCTGGAGCTGGAGCCATAAATACAACCCGAAGTCATTCATGAATGCATGTGTCCCAGGGCACGGCCAACCCCGACGGCTACATCTCCACCCTGCCGGGCTCCAGCGTCGTCTTCCACTGGCCCCGGAACGACTACGACCAGCTGCTGTGTGTGCGCCTCATGGACACCCCCGACTGCACCTGGTCTGGAGGCTTCGAGGTCAACAAGCCCAAGTCCTTTCACGTCAACATGAGGTGAGCTGCACCCACACATACACACTCTCCTGCACCAACGCATGTTATTTACTCCAACAATGCTTCTGTTTGGACCTGTACATGTCCATAGTTAACCTGCTCTTTGCATTGTGACACACGTGGGCGGTACCGAAAACAGATTGGGGAGGCCACTGATGTGAAGTGAAGTGTTTGATTTGAAGTGGCTCTTGGTTTGAACAGGGACACACTGGGGAACTGTTTCTTCCTGCGGACAGAGATCACCCTGAAAGGTGCCACGTACCAGATCTCCTTCACTGACACGGACCAGCTGCCGCCACCTTTCCGCATCGACAACATCTCTGAGGTGAGACGCCGTTAGGGCGGCCTGCTACTATCACCGATCGCTACAGAGTTACTCCCTGTGCACCAATACTGGACTCTCCAGTTCTCACCCCGTGAACTAAAATGTTGACGATCCGTTGCCCCCCTCCCCTCTGGCTGGGCCAACACAGTGGTCTCATTGAAATGAATGAGGGGGCTGTGTCTTTTCAACGCCGAGCTGCTGTCGGTCTGTCAAATAGAATAAAGTGAAAAGATTCCACTGTTTGAATCCCTTCAGGTGCCTATCCAGGTGTGGCAGCATGGTGTGGCTGACATCCGGCTGCACACGGAGGTGAAGGCGGGCTCGGTGCTGGACTACGCCTGCGACGAGCCCACACTGCCCCCCTACCTCACTCTGATTGTGAAGGGAGCCGGATCCTCGGAGGTCACAGCCGACATGAACTTCTTCAGAGAATACAACAAGCTCTACTACGAGAACTTCATCTACATCGCGGCCACACACACCTTCTCACAGTATAGACCAATAACCACTAATGACATCATTGCGTTTTGTGCTAGATATAAGTTAAAGAGATGAAGGTAAGCAGCGTCATTTTGTTGACGCAGGAATGTCGAGAGGAGACCTGTTGGGAAGAAGCGTCTGGTGAGCTGTGCTGAACTGGTTCTCGATGTGGACACCAAGAGCCAAAGGGTCGTCCTGAAGAAGAAGGTACTGTTTCTAGTTTTCAATGAACCATCAGACTTTGACCCATTTGATTGGGTTAGATGATAAAAAGCATGTATGTTTTAATATTAATATTAATAATAGAAGTTATTGTCATGCAGGGTTGAAGGGGAAGAGGGGAAAAAGTATTTCTGAGTCGATCGTTTGGTTAATTTTCATTTGAAAAGTTGTCAACAACAATTTTGATAATTGATTCTTTAAGATGAATGAAGTTTCCTTAACGTGAGCATGTGTTGCGGTCTGAATGCTGTTGGTCGGACAAAAGAGCACTTCTGATTGTTGACATTTTATCACTATTTTCAGCCATTTTTTTTAACTAAAAGATGAACCGATTATTGAAAAAATTATCTTTTATGGTGAAAACAATTCTGAAAAGAGTCCATGAATGAGTGTGCTGGGATTGTTGTGCAGGAGCCGGGGAAGCGCTCCCAGCTGTGGAGGATGACCGGGAGTGGCATGCTGTGTCACGAGGGCTCGTCTCCACCGCAGAGCAAGCCGGCCCAGCCACGCCCACTGGACTCCTCTAAGGTGCTGGACATCGCCGGGCTGGCGGCCGTTAGCGACAACAGGTTTGTGCCGTGAGCAGCGGTCGTGCAGCACAACAGATTATATCTCGTCCGTAAACTGGAAGATGGGATGTACGAGGTGTCTCTCTCTACCTGTTCCTCTCTCCAGTTTTGAGCCGCTGATGCTGAGGAGGCCGGACTCTCGCCGCAGCACCACCCAGACCTGGTACTTCAGCTCAGGCATGCTGACCTGCGCCCTTCCCCGGCTGGTGGTACAGGTGGGTACGCCTCCCGATGTTGATATGTTCAGAGTCCTGAGAGTTGAGCGTTGGTCGACGCTCACACGTGTTGTGTAGCTGTCTCTTGAGTTTCTCCAGTTGAATTTGCAATGTGTGACCTGGACCCCTCAGGTGAAGGGCGGGGTGGACGGCCTGTACGATGGAGCAGAGGTGGTGCTGGGACCAGACTCGGGGCTGCTGGAGCCTGGCCCCGAGCAGCAGTTCGTCAACCAGAAGATGAGACCTGGTTCTGGGGTGCTGTCGGTGCAGGTGCTGCCTGATGGGCCCACGCGTGTCCTGCAGGTGAGAACCAGTACAAGTCGAAGGGAATAATAACGTGTCTGAATGAATGATAATAGGTAGAATTTTACCAAACTCTATGGGAGCCTGAAGTCTTTAAGTCAAAGGACCGAGATACAGGTCCACGTGACGTGAGAGCCAGCTCCCCAGACTTTTCTCACCGACACCAGGATGGCATTTTTTAACTAGATACGGACGAAATCAGGAAGCATGCTGAAACAACAAAGTCACGTGGTGCCGGTTGCCATAGCAACACATAAAGATGTCACACAGCGTAAATGTCACCTAGGAATCTCACAGTTTCTCGCCAGTTTCATCGCTCGCCACTTGACAGACGCCTTCTCTCAGCGGTGTTTAGCCCAATGTCAAAGACACGCCAAACGGTGTGTTCGACCTCCCTCCTGCCATCAACGTTGGAAGCACTTAACAGCCTCTTGGGACATTTCTATGAGCGGCTGGCAGCACCACCGACAGCTTTGTAAATAATATATATTTTTAGTTTAGTAAAACACAATGCAATAAACTGACTGCATCAGAGTTTATAATGGGACGATTGCAGTTCTTCTAGATAATACACAGTTATCTGTCTGGGGTTTCTCTCTGTGTTCATACACTGTAAATCACATAACTCCTCTTTCAGAGCGTAGACGTTGCTCGGTGCTCGGACAACGTCTTCTTTTCATCGACGGTGGTGGCGAGCGTCATCGTTTCTGTTTGTTTTGTTTGTCTGCAGATCAGTGACTTCAACCAGAGGAGAATGATCCGGAGCTCGCCCAGCACAGAGCAGGACAGGAGCAAAGAGGATGCGAAGAAGAGAGAGCCAGAGCAGGAGCTGGAGGTACCACACTCGGAATTCCTACGTGACACATTCGTGACTCCCCACTTGTTCCTTATGGTATTTATGTCTGTAAAGACCTCAGGGTCCGAGGCTCGTGGGCCGTTACATTCATCATTTGTGTCTCTATGAGAAACCTCTGCCGTGGCCTTTGCGTTCACTCACAGGTGTTGGTGAACTTGGAGGAGGGTGTAGGTGTGTCTCTGGTCAACAAGGTCCCTGAGGAGCTCGTGTTCACCACACTGTCTGGCATCGACGTCCACTTCATCCGCACCGCTGCAAACGAGGTGCTGGAGCTCAGCATTCAGAGCATCCAGGTGAGCGCAGCCATGGCGACGTTCAATATTCCAGTTCACGTTCAAACGTTATTTCTACAAACGCCGCTCAAGGTGCTTCACATGTTAAGAGAGCAACAAAACAGAAATATAAACACTCTGTGTAGAGGGCAGTGAAACGACAGTGTCGTCGGCATAGCGATGTTTTCTGAAGGTGGCTGAGGGGAGGGAGGTGGGACAGAAAGGGGGCTCCAAGGATGGGCCCCTGTGGGACTCCGGTCTAAGACTGAAACCAACGAAGAGCAGTGTCAGAGAGACCCTGTTGTTCATCAGCACGTCTGCCACGATGCTGACTGATGTCTTCTCGCTGCACGACGACTCATTCAGATCAACTGAAGTAACTGAAACTGATGGCACACATGATTATACGGTGTGATCGATGCTCTTTTAATAATGCATGTAGCTGTTACATCCAGTCCGACCGCGTTTGCTGTGAACGGTCTTATTGTGGTCGTCAGGTGGACAACCAGCTGCTGGGTACCACCCAGCCTGTGATGCTGTGCGTGACTCCCAGCTCCGGCGACAGCAGTGTCGGCGAGAGCGGCCCGGCCCTGCAGGTCAACTCGGTCAAGGTTCCCAGCAGCCTCATGCTAACCGATCTCTTCAAGGTGAGTGTTTCACACCGGATCGCCGCTGCGTTGCGATAAATCACTCTGTGCGAGCACCAGATAAGTCCTGGTTCCTGAATCACGTCACTAACGATGTAACCGTGATGTGTTCGCAGCACCTGATGGTGACGGCCCGACGCTTCACTGTCATCATCGAGGAGAAACTGCTGCTCAAGCTGCTCAGCTTCTTCGGATACGGGCAGACAGAAGCCGGTGGGTCTTCAGTCGACTGGCACCGTTAATGTTTGTGTGATGCTGTGAGTAAGCAGGTCGCTTTTGCCTTAAAGTGCTAAAATATATCCTCACGGTAATGATTGCAGAGCTGGAGAAGCTGGATGAAAACCTCCATGAGAAGCCCAGCGAGGACGCAGGACCCCCCAAACGTTACTACTTTGAGAACCTGAAGATCAGCCTCCCTCAGGTGAAGCTGAGCGTCTTCACGTCCCACAAGCTGCCTCCTGATCTCAAGGTAACACAGCATCACCCCTTCTGAAGCTGACAACAGGCTGCTGTTAGACAGAAACCAGTGGAGCTGGATCGTTTTAGTCCCAAAGCAGTAGCCTCATGTCTGTGTTCAGGACAGAGCTGGAGGCAGGACGTGGTTATCCTAGCTTAGCATAAAGACTGGAAGCAGGGGGAAACAGCTAGCCTAGCTCTGTCCAGACTTCAGTCACACCCCTACCAACGCCTCTGAAGCTCTCTGGTGAACGTGCTTTGTCTGTCTGTTTAACCTGGACACAGACAGAAAGGGTTTTGGGGGGAGGGGTTACATGCTGGAGGTATGTCTTGGCGAACAGCTGGGTGCAACTTCCTGAAGTCTTGTCGTCGCAGTGAGGTTGCCAGGTTTGGCTCACAGACGCAGCACCGACGTTCTAGATGGATGGATAAACTGCTGTTCGTCAAGAAAGAGCTCCAGCACGCAACTCCCCCTAAAACCCCTCTCCGTCCCTTCAATAGGACCCAGTAGAATCACTCGAGTGCAGAAGTGTTCATACGGGTTCAGTGAACATGTTAGCAGTGGTCATTAATATGTGTTTGCAGACGCTGAGAGAGACACAACAACAACAATCTGCTCATTATTACAGGCTACGATATTTTAAATGTGAAAAGAACTGACACATTTAGGACTGACACAGACTTTAAAACAGATTTTAAGTTGCACCAGATTTTGGCATTAATTTGTGTCACCCTGTTTCTTCCTGTTCCACCAGGCCCTGAAAGGCACCCTGGGCTTTCCTCTGGTTCGCTTTGAGGACGCGGTCATCAACATGTACCCGTTCACCAGAGTGCACCCCTACGAGACCCAGGAGATCATCATCAATGACATCCTGAAGCACTTCAGAGAGGTACGCTGCCAACACACACGCTCACGCACGGTTGGAAGTGCTGCTGGGAACTTATTTGCCCAAGCGGCCAGTACAGCCCGGACTTAGATAATGACCTCTGACAGGAAAGGCTGCACGGTTGATGGGGAGTAAAAGCACGACAACGCGCCTTTAAAACATTTTCTGTGGATCCCCCAAGTCTTTTAAATGTCTCTTCTGCTCCGGTCTACGACCCAGCTTCCAGAAACAAGCCAAGCTGAAACACGTCGGCCCGTTTTACTGATCCCTGTGGCAGCCAGAAGGCTAACCCTAACCTTTAAAATGAACTCTCTTCCCAAATCGTCCTGTCAATGTGAGTCTCTTTCTTTCACAAGCTGGACACTTTAGGAAAAGCCTTACTGCAAAGTCCTGAATCACGAGGAGTTCAGGCGTCGCCAGATATCCTGTCTTACTGCCGAGCAGCTGATCTGCGTGCACTGCGGTACTGGATCTGACCGATTGCTGTATTTCCCAACCTCCTCCCGAAGGGCTCCAGTTAGAGTCCGCCAACCTCAGTCACCCCTTCTGGGTCGTGCTGATGACTGTGGAGTCCCGTAGCAAAAGGAAGGTTTCAGGAAACATTTCAGCCATCATCTCTCCTCGTGTCCACCTCCATCTGCCTCGGACAGTGGATTTTATATCTGCTCTAATCGTGGCAACGTTTCAGGACGGCACTTAGAAGAAGCATTTTCAATCCTCCAAAGTCATGTTTTAGGTTCTTGCTGGTCCCTAGTTTTCGGCCTCAATGAGGACGTGGGGGTCAGTGTCGCTGAGGAGGAGTGGGGTGATCTTCTTCTTCTGTCTGTGCCAAACGTCTTCAGCACCTGTATTGGACCAAAGTCAGACTCCGTGAATGTATGACGCCCGAGGTCTGTGGCTGTCCCGTGCCAGTGTTAGGTCCTCCTTTCGTTTCCAGCGTTGGAGCATTTGTGACTCTGCCGGTCAGGCATCTTACAGTGCAGAAGTGGAAATTCAATAAGACAGATCTGTTTAAAAAAGACAAATTATGCCCCAGAGTTGCTGTTATGCATCTAATCTAATCTAAAAATGCCCCAAATCCTCAACTGTAAGGGATTTAAATGATGTAAAGTCGGCATGTGTCTAATAAAATTAATTAATATGAGCTGCTACGTGGACAGGTGTGACACGCGCATGTGAGCTGTGGATCATGACTGTGTAGTGCTTCCTGTCTGTAGGAGCTGATCAGCCAGGCAGCTCAGATCCTGGGCTCTGTGGACTTCCTGGGAAACCCCATGGGCCTCCTGAACGACGTCACTGAGGGCATGTCTGAGCTCATCA
The DNA here is from genome assembly GCA_011952105.1 of Coreoperca whiteheadi. NCBI lineage: Eukaryota > Metazoa > Chordata > Actinopteri > Centrarchiformes > Sinipercidae > Coreoperca > Coreoperca whiteheadi. The sequence goes on from CM022479.1 coordinate 357,773, forward strand.
AGTACGGCAACGTGGGCGGCCTCATACGCAATGTGACCCACGGCGTGTCCAACTCTGCTGCCAAGGTATGGTGCTCCTGCTAATGTGTGCGCCTGCTGCACGAACACATTTGGCAGAAGCCGTGCGGCGTGAACATGCTCCCGTTGTCCGTGTGTCAGTTTGCAGGGACTCTATCCGACGGGCTGGGGAAGACCATGGACAACCGGCACCAGAGTGAGCGAGAGTACATCCGATACCACGGAGCCACCAGTGGAGAGCACCTGGTGGCAGGCATCCACGGACTGGCTCACGGTAAACATCTGTGTCTGTGTTAGCGCCCCGGAACACCTCAGCATCTCACAGGGATGTGGAAAATGTTCAGTAGCCTCAGAGGGAAACCTCCCTGTCTCCCCGGTCTGAGCTCCAGTTCCAGATAAGACAAGAAGGCATATATGTAGTTCTACGTATATTTTGATGGCATACAGCAAGAAGTCCATACATGCTAATGCTACTTGTGTAAGGGGGGGCTCCGGTGCCTTTAAACCCGTGCTGTCTAACTTTACAAAATGTCAGCACGTGTGCTGTGTAGTAAAAACACGTTTTGGAAGAACAGGGGCAGCAAACAAATTGTCAGTTTTACTGGTTTGCTTCCAAACACTAAGTGTCTGTAAAGAATCTTTCCTGGCAGTGAGCTGAAGGACTGACCTGATGCATCATGGGAATAACATGTCTGAAGTCTTATACAGTATAACGTGCAGTACGAAGTCAACAGAGTTACTTCTCTAGCCCAGAGAACAAAGATCAATGAGCATCCAGATGCTCCACACTGTGGCCGCTGTGTGACTGTACATGAGAGGTGTATCTCTAAACTCCCCCCCCTCGCAGGTATCATTGGAGGCATGACGAGCATCATCACCTCCACAGTGGAAGGGGTGAAGACGGAGGGAGGAGTCAGCGGCTTCTTCTCGGGCCTGGGGAAAGGTCTGGTCGGCACGGTGACCAAGCCGGTGGCTGGAGCTCTGGACTTTGCCTCGGAGACGGCACAGACGGTCCGGGACATGGCTAGTCTCAGTAACCACAGGTGGGTTCAGTCTATTACCTGTATTATGTGAGATTGTACTGAGTTTCAGGTCTCTACTAGGAACATGTCTCGCAGCCTGCTGTAGAACATGCAACAGCCAAAGTGTATATCGTGTGTGTGCCGCAGCGTGCATTTTCTGTTCGATTCGTGTCCTAGCCCATAGTTGGAGAAATTGAGAGCAGCCACAGACGTAAAGGATGCAACAGCAAATAGACGGTTTCCCCCGCAGTGCTGGTCAACAAGATTCTGTTGAACCCTGATGCGTTTGTGTGCATCTTACATAATCCCCAACATCCACAGGGTCTGATAGAAAACAGAACGCGGGTCAATATATTGGATGAAGGGGGCTTTTTGCTGCATGCTTGTAAAGGGACCCTGAGGAGACTGCATGCACGATGCGCGAATAAACTGCGAGCTGGCTCTCGCTCGTATCCGAGGTAAATCACTAACACCATCACCACTGTGTATTACTGAACTATACATTACAATCGGCTAAAACGAATGCGCAGGTAACTTTTCTGAACAAGAGCGCTCCCGAGTCCGTGTTTCTCACACTGTTCACGTGAATCGCAGCACAGTTCGAGTGCAACCAAACTCAGCAGCTCCTCCAGGTAGTCTCGGGTAAGGCTAAACTGCCAGTGTAAAAACTGCCTTTATTTATATTCTTAAAATGAGACAAATCACTGCTTATTCTGAATTTGTAAGCTTACTTATGACAATCATGCGATTAATCAATATTAAATATTTTAATCGATTGACAGACCTAATACATACATACAAACATACATACATACGTACATGTATTCACAGAAACATGTATGTATGTATATACACGCGTGTGTGTGTGTGTGTATATATACACCTGTATATGTATACAAAGACGTATGTATGTATGTACACAAACATATATGTATCTGTGTATGTATGTATGTACAAACACGTATTTATGCATGTATGTATGTAAATACACACACAAGCACATGTATGAATATATTTAAGTAAAAACACATGTATATATGTATAGTCACACACGTATGTATGTATGCACACAAATAATAATGAAATATGACGTATTACAAATCCCTCACGTGTATGTATGTTTGTACATATGTACGTTTGTAAATATACACACAAACACACATATGCATGTATCTATATTCACAGACACACATATGTATGTACACACAAACACGTTTGTATGTATGTATGTATGTGTTTATGACCATAAGCATGTTTGTATGCACACAAACACACGTGTGAACATACATACATACATATGTGTTTGTGTGTACATACATACATATGTGTTTGTGTGTACATACATACATATATACATGTGTGAATATCTATACATACATACATATGTTTGTATACATGTTTGTATGTTCATACGTATGTATATATATTCAAACATATGTATGTATGTATATAAGTATACACACACAAACTCATATGTATGTATGTATGTACGTATATATTTATATTCACACACATATGTATGTATGTATACAAAAACACGTATGTATGCACACAAACATGTATGCATTTATATTCACGCGTATGTATGTATACAAACACGTATGTATGTATGTAAATATAAACACAAACACATATGTATGTATATTCACACACAGATACATGTATGTATTTACACACAAACACGTATGCATGTCTGTATGTACACAAACACGTATTTATGTACACAAACACATATGTATGTATGTATGTATGTACATACTTAAATATGTGTGAATATACATGTTTGTGTACATACATACATACATACATACATACATATATAAATATGTGTGTGAATATGCATACATACATACATACATACATACATACATGTTTGTGTACATACATACATACATACATGTTTGTGTACATATAAACTTAAATGCATATGTTTGTATACATACAGACATACATACATACATGTCTGCATACATACGTTTTGGTATATATACATGCATGCATACATACATACATACATACATACATACATACATGTTTGTATACGTACATGTTTGTGTACATACATACATACATATGTTTTTACATACATACATACATATATCAATATGTGTGTGTGAATTTACATACACACGTGTTTGTGTACATACATACATTCATGCATGCATACATACATATGTGTTTGTATACATACAGACATACATCCAAACATGTGTGCATACATACGTTTTGAAATATATACAGGCATAAATACATGTTTTTGTACATATATACCTACATACATACATACATACATGTGTGTTTGTGTACATACATATATAAATATACATAGATACATACATACATACATACATGTTTGTGTACATGCATACATGTTTGTGTACATGCATACATGTTTGTGTACATGCATACATACATACATACATACATGTTTGTATACATACATACTTAAATGCATATGTTTGTATACATAAATACATACATACATATATAAATATGTGTGTGATTATACATACGTACATACATACATACATACATGTTTGTGTACATACATGTTTGTGTACATACATGTTTGTGTACATACATACATATATTAATATGGTTGTGTGAAAATACATACAGATGTGTGTTTGTATACATACATGCATACGTGTTTGTGTATACATACATACATACATACATACATACATACATGTTTGTGTACATACATACATACATGTTTGTGTACATACATACATACATGTTTGTGTACATACATACATACATGTTTTTGTACATACATACATACATGTTTTTGTACATACGTACATACATACACGTTTTGTACATACATACATACATGTTTTTGTACATACGTACATACATACACGTTTTGTACATACATATGTATTTGTATACATGCATACATACATATATCAATATGTGTGTGTGAATATACATACACACGTGTTTGTATACATACATACATACATACATACGTACATACATGTGTGTTTGTGTACGTACATACATACATACATACATACATAAGTTTTTATATACAGACATACATACATACATACATACATATGTTTTTATATACATACAGACATACATACATATGTTTTTATATACATACAGACATACATCCAAACATGTGTGCATATACACGTTTTGGTATATATACATGCATAAATACATGTTTTTGTACATACATACATACATACATACATGTTTGTGTACATACATATATAAATATGTGTGTGAATATACATACGTACATACATACATACATATGTATTTGTATACATACATACTTAAATACATATGTTTGTATACATATGTTTTTACATACATACATATGTTTTTATTTATATACATACATACATACATACATATGTGTTTGTATACATACAGACATACATCCAAACATGTGTGCATACATACGTTTTGGTATATATACATGCATAAATACATGTTTGTGTACATACATACATACATACATGTTTGTGCACATACATACATGTTTGTGCACATACATACATGTTTGTGCACATACATACATACATACATGTTTGTGTACATGCATACATGTTTGTGTACATGCATACATGTTTGTGTACATACATTCATACATACATACATACATATGTTTTTATATACATACAGACATACATCCAAACATGTGTGCATACACACGTTTTGGTACATATACATGCATAAATACATGTTTTTGTACATACATACATATGTTTTTACATACATACATATGTTTTTATATACATACAGACATACATCCAAACATGTGTGCATTCACACGTTTTGGTATATATACTTGCATAAATACATGTGTACATACATACATACATACATACATGCACGTATATATACGTACGTACATACATACATGTTAGTAAACATACGTACATACATGTTTTTGTACATACATACATATATCAATATGTGTGTGTGTGTGTGAATATACATACACACGTGTTTGTATACATACATACTTAAATACATATGTTTGTATACATACATACATACATATGTTTTTACATACATACATACATATGTTTTTACATGCATACATACATACATACATATGTTTTTACATACATACATACTTAAATGCATATGTTTGTATACATAAATACATACATACATATATAAATATGTGTGTGATTATACATACATACATACATGTTTGTGTACATACATGTTTGTGTACATACATACATATATTAATATGGTTGTGTGAAAATACATACATACATACAGATGTGTGTTTGTATACATACATGCATACGTGTTTGTGTATACATACATACATACATACATACATGTTTGTGTACATACATACATACATGTTTTTGTACATACGTACATACATACACGTTTTGTACATACATATGTATTTGTATACATGCATACATACATATATCAATATGTGTGTGTGAATATACATACACACGTGTTTGTATACATACATACATACATACGTACATACATGTGTGTTTGTGTACGTACATACATACATACATACATAAGTTTTTATATACAGACATACATACATACATATGTTTTTATATACATACAGACATACATACATATGTTTTTATAT
>CM022479.1:364442-366942 GCA_011952105.1 Coreoperca whiteheadi
ATACATACATATGTGTTTGAATACATACATACATATATAACATAGATACACGTTTTGTACATACATGTTTTGTACATACATACATACATGTATAAATATGGGTGTGTGAAAATACATACATACATACATACATACATGTTTGTGTACATACATACATACACACACGTTTTGTACATACATACATATATCGATATGTGTGTGTGTGTGAATATACATACATACATATGTTTTTATATACAGACATACATACATACATACATACATACATACATACATACATATGTTTTTATATACATACAGACATACATCCAAACATGTGTGCATACACACGTTTTGGTACATATACATGCATAAATACATGTTTTTGTACATACATACATATGTTTTTACATACATACATACATACATATGTTTTTATATACATACAGACATACATCCAAACATGTGTGCATACACACGTTTTGGTATATATACATGCATAAATACATGTTTACATACATACATACATACATACATGCACGTATATATACGTACATACATACATGTTTGTGTACATACGTACATACATACATGTTAGTAAACATACGTACATACATACATGTTTTTGTACATACATACATACATACATGTTTGTGTACATGCATACATGTTTGTGTACATACATACATGCACGTATATATACGTACATACATACATGTTTATGTACATACATTCATACCTACATACATGCATACAGATGTGTGTTTGTATACATACATACTTAAATACATATGTTTGTATACATACATACATAAATACATATGTTTTTACATGCATACATACATACATACATATGTTTTTACATGCATACATACATACATACATACATACATACATACATACATATGTTTTTACATACATACATATGTTTTTATATACAGACATACATACATACATATGTTTTTATATACATACAGACATACATCCAAACATGTGTGCATACACACGTTTTGGTATATATACATGCATAAATACATGTTTTTGTACATACATACATACATACATGTTTGTGTACATACATATATAAATATGTGTGTGAATATACATACGTACATACATACATACATATGTATTTGTATACATACATACTTAAATACATATGTTTGTATACATATGTTTTTACATACATACATATGTTTTTATTTATATACATACATACATACATACATATGTGTTTGTATACATACAGACATACATCCAAACATCTGTGCATACATATGTTTTGGTATATGTACATGCATAAATACATGTTTTTGTACATATACATACATACATACATGTGTGTTTGTGTACATACATACATACATACATACATACATATATATATATAAATATGTGTGTGAATATACATAGATACATACATACATACATACATGTTTGTGTACATACATACATACATACATACATACATGTTTGTGTACATACACACATGTTTGTGTACATGTTTGTGTACATGCATACATGTTTGTGTACATACATACATGCACGTATATATACGTACATACATACATGTTTATGTACATACATTCATACATACATACAGATGTGTTTGTATACATACATGCATACGTGTTTGTGTATACATACATACATGTTTGTGTACATACATACATACATACATACATGTTTGTGTACATACATACATACATGTTTGTGTACATACATACATACATGTATGTGTGTGAATATACATAGATACATACACACATACATACATACATACATACATGTTTGTATACATACAGACATACATGAGTGAATATACATACATAAATACGTGTTTGTACACATACATACATACATTCATACATATTTGTTTGTATACATACATACATACATACATACATATGTGTGTAAATATACATACACACATACATACATACAGTGGGGCAAAAAAGTATTTAGTCAGCCACCAATTGTGCAAGTTCTCCCACTTAAAAAGATGAGAGAGGCCTTTAATTTTCATCATAGGTACACTTCAACTATGAAATACAGAATGAGGAAAAAAACTCCAGAAATTCACATTGTCTGATTTTAACAAATTTGTGTACATACATACATACATACATACGTGTTTGAATACATACATACATATATAACATAGATACACGTTTTGTACATACATGTTTTGTACATACATACATACATATATAAATATGGGTGTGTGAAAATACATACATACATACATGTTTTTGTACATACATACATACACGTTTTGTACATACATACATATATCAATATGTGTGTGTGTGAATATACATACACACGTGTTTGTATACATACATACTTAAATACATATGTTTGTATACATACATACATACATACATACATATGTTTTTATATACATACATACATCCAAACATGTGTGCATACACACGTTTTGGTATACATACATGTTTGTGTACATACGTACATACATACATGTTAGTAAACATACGTACATACATACATGTTTTTGTAC
>CM022479.1:371942-374460 GCA_011952105.1 Coreoperca whiteheadi
GTGTACAAACATACATACATACATGTTTGTGTACATGCATACATGTTTGTGTACATGCATACATGTTTGTGTACATACATACATGCACGTATATATACGTACATACATACATGTTTGTGTACATACAGACATACATGTGTGAATATGCATACATAAATACATACATACAGTGGGGCAAAAAAGTATTTAGTCAGCCACCAATTGTGCAAGTTCTCCCACTTAAAAAGATGAGAGAGGCCTTTAATTTTCATCATAGGTACACTTCAACTATGAAATACAGAATGAGGAAAAAAACTCCAGAAATTCACATTGTCTGATTTTGACAAATTTGTGTACATACATACATAACATACATACGTGTTTGTATACATAGATACATACGTGTTTGTATACATACATATATAAATGTGTGTATATACATACATACATATGTTTGTATACATGTTTGTATGTTCATATATATTCACACGTATGTATGTCCGTATGTAAATATACACGCACAAACACACATGCATTTACAAACCAACACGTATGTATGTATATTCACACACGCATATGTATGTTTGTACAAAAACATGTGTATATACATATGTGTGAATATACATACATATGTGTTTGTGTGTTTATACTTGCATACATAAACAATTACATACATGTGTGCATACAAACTTTTTGGTATACGTGTTTGTGTGTACATACATACATGCGTGCATACATACATACGTGTGTGAATATATGTGTTTGCGTACATACATATACACATATGTTTGTATGTTCACACATATGTATGTATGTATGTACATACATACGCATATGTATACAAATACATATGTATGTATTAACAATATATAATGGGACGGAGGATATTGTACAGCCGTACTAGAAGTATAAATAAGTATCACAAATTAAATTTAAAACAGGGTGTATTGCACAGAAGTTTAAGTTAAAAAAATAAGTTACTCAAGTTAGGGAGAAAAAGGAAAGCTGTATGTATGTACATATGTGTACATACGTGTGTGAACATACATCCTCACGTCCTCATTATTTTAGGATAAAGTAAAGATCTCAAAACACAAACTTATCATCAATATGGATATGAAAGTGATGTTCTGGACATTATATTGTGTTATTAGCCATGTTTATATACAGATTATTAATTCTAAATAGGGTGGACTTGAAATAAAGTGTTAATACTTCAATGTACTATGAAGTACTGACTGCTGCTTGAACAAGGAGTGTGTGTGTGTGTGTGCAGGCTCGGCGTGCAGCGGGTCAGGAAGCCTCGCTGCTGTAAGGGTCCTCAGGGTCTGCTGCCTCGGTACTCGAACACTCAGGCCGACGGTCAGGAGCAGCTCTTCCGCCTCACGGACAACATCCACTCTGAGTTGTGAGTCTGACTCGTCTCCACGCTGAGACGCTGCGCTGACCTGCAGCGCCGTCACGCTGACGCTTCCCTCTGTTTCTCCCACCAGCTTCATCGCCGTGGAGCCCATCGACAGCTACTGCGTCCTCATCTCCTCCAAAGTTGTCTACTTCCTGAAGCCGGGGGACTACGTGGACCGCGAGGCCATCTTCCTGGAGGTCAAGTACGAGGACCTCTACCACTGCCTGGTCTCTAAGGATCACGGGAAGGTGTATGTGCAGCTCACCAAGAAGGCTGAGAGCACCAGCAGCGGTGTGGCCATACCTGGCCCCTCCCACCAGAAACCCATGGTGAGACACCGCTCCGACTCCTCCTGCTCTGGCAGTCTCTGGGTGCTGTAGACAAAGTATTTCATATGTGGTCGCGTCGCTCTACTTTACAGATTTGTCTCTTTCAATACAACCGGGTTTAGTTTGTGCTACTAATGGCTAAACATTTCAAACTGTGTCCCTGTTACTCTGGAAGCTCGCTGTGCGCAGGCGTCACAGGGTTGGAAGTGGTAGGCGTGCACAGATCAGGACCGTCAGTAACTGTGGGGGTCACGGAGCGCGTTGTACATGTTAATGCTGCTTGTTTTTGTCTGGCTGATCTGTCGTTAACCCTGTGACATCCTCGCTGCAGGTCCACGTGAAGAGTGAGAGTCTGGCCATCAAAATCTCCCAGGAGATCAACTACGCCAAGAGTCTGTACTACGAGCAGCAGCTCATGCTGCCGGCCAGCGAGAACGAGGACTACTTACTGCTCGAGTCCTGATCCCAGGACCTTTCCAACAAGGGTTTTTTTGTAGGCGTCAGTATGTGTTTGACCGACTGCAGGAAAGGGGAGAGTCCGACGTATGACCTGATGTTTGATAAAGCACATACATGTACATGACACCCAACACATATGCAAGGCAGTGTTTGAGACACTCTGTTTCTGTTTGTGAGTAGACACAGATGTAAATAGAGCTACGTACCAAGACTACAAACCAGTGTACATACTGTATTAATTAAGAAGTAACTAAGAGAAGCGGATATAATGTAACAAACTGCCTTTACAACTCTATTTTGTGTATAAGAGACTATTAGTTGTTGTTGGGGTTTTTTTTTGGGGGGG